>JANIJG010002639.1:0-59784 GCA_024611175.1 Megaceryle torquata
CTATATATATAAAATTCACAAAAGCTGTAAGGCTTAGGCTAAAAAGACACAGAGATGCTGCACTAACTCACCCTAGTAGAGAATTACAATGTCAGCCCTGAAATCTGATGCACCGTAAGCACAGTTTTCTTCTCCCCTTTGGTTTTATGGATAATCTGTGCCTGAAGCAAAATATGGAAAAATGAAGAATTTGGAGGAGGACATTAAACACGTCCTATAGCAGGGGATGCTACTTACCACCAAAAAAGAGGAGTTGGGGTTTTTTTTTATTAAAATCATCATCATTTCTTTACTGCTTCTTGAGACACTGAGAGCTAAGATAACTGTTTCTAAATTGTGTGTTCACCTGAGAAACTGGCAGTAAGGCTCCTATCTGAAGCCACATCAGTTTCTCAGTAATTACTGCAACACTCCCTTTGCCAGCACCCACAGTGTCTGTAACCTTATAGTTTAGCAATCGATACAATGCTCTCTCTTCTTCTAACTTTGTTCAGTGCACGATATGCAAGTTTACTCTCACACAGGACAGCTGCTCAGCATTCACAGAGAGAAGAAAACTCTGCACTACGTAAACTATGTGGCTAAAGCCTGATGGAAGCATAAAGAATAAGCAGAGCAGCTTGGAGCAAAGCAGATGGAGAAAATGGGATATAGAAACACCTGATCTGCCACCTATGACAAGCCTTTATCAGGCTTCTTTAAGCCTAACATCCTACTGCTGACTGCAGCCAGCACATATGTGAAGGAAAAGGAAACTCTATTCTTCTTCCATGTGCCTTGCTAACTGTCCTTTACAGTGGAAAGATCATTTTCCACACTTTTATGGTAATTAGCTTGTTCAGGGAATTCTAAGAGTTTATCTTCCATCAGCTGATGTAACTTTCTACCCGTGGTTTTAAAAACGACATAGCCACAGCTTGTCTGTTCATGTCACACTTTTTCTGTTCACCTCTGTGAGGTGATCCATGCACATCACACACAGGTACTCCCGCATTTACTTTCTCAAGTAATCCCATTAATACAGAGCAGAAAAGCCCCTCAATAACTCTTCTGTGTCCAGGCTTTTGTGCCATTTGTCTCTTGCCCTTTGCACATCTACCTCTCTTCACTACTGTTTCTTCATGCTCAGTTCACACACCCGTGAGAAGCCCTAGCCTGAATTATACCACTCCTGTTGGTGCTACTGGCCTCACCCAGACTGGTGATGGGACCATGATGTTTCTTATCCTTTGTTGCACTGTCAGGGCAATTTTTTTAAGAGCTTCATTCAGATAAACAAAAAGCATTCTGCTTTCACTGCCTGCCTTTGATGTGACAAACCTTGGGCTCTCTCCAAGTGCTGAGCAAGTGACTGGAGCATGCAAGACTGATTCTTGAAGTTTTCTACTCCTAATTCTATAGTGAAAAGAATACATTGCAATGGATTCATGCAACAAGATGACCTGGGTTTGTTTCTCTTCAGGTCTGCACTGATCTTTTTAGATTAAACATGCTTTATCCTAAGTGACTCACTCCTGTAGCTAGCTAAATTCAAACTGTCTTCTTTAAGGTCTGCAATCTAAATAATCCATTTATTGTCACAGCTATGCGGACATTAGTTAAAACAAGTTTACATTCTGAAAACAGCTACACGACGTTGCTGGTTTCTGTGGCTTTGGCAAGGATGCAGCACTTTTTCTCTTTAAGCACTGCCACCTCTTGCTCCCAAACACGGCTGCTGCACTAACAATTTGCAGGTCAGGCCAGCATCACTGCTGAAGAGTTTACAGAAAGCCATTCCTAGACACTGGCAGGGAAACAGATTCCTAATAAGGCAGCCAAAGCTAGCCTGTGCAACGGCACGATACTCAGACACCACATCAGGCCAAGTTCATGAGGTACCTACAGAATCCTCTAAGAAACACAGCTCGGTTCTGTGAAAGCTCCCAATGTATTTCATGCTCCTCCTGCCTGTGGACTTCTCTTTATATTTGACTCCCTGAAGTCTCTAGATGCAAACATTCACACTGTGGGCTTGTCCCCCTAGAGCAACCCAAGCTACTGATACACAGTGAGAGGACAAGCTGTTGTCCCAACCCAGCATACAAGGACCAAGGAGTATACAATTCCTCCTCCCTAGGCAAGGAAGATCATCACTGGTTCCCACTCTTCCAAAACCACTGCCCAGTTTGGGTCTCAGTGTCAACATCATTCAGAAGTTCACCACCCTTAACAAGTGGTGAACTCCAGCTCCTCTCTTATAAATACTGTATTTGGCTACAATGCTTTTAATGATCTGCAAATAATTTTCTGTGCTTCCAGCACAGGATCTCAAAACACCTGAAAAATGCTTTCCTTGACCTTTTGTAGCAAGTTAAAGGGAAAATAGAGGGAAGGAGAAATTACATACCTTTGAATGCAACCCTGTGCTCAAAAATTTAGACCCTGACTCTATCCACAATAAACAAAGCAATGAGCTGGTGGGAGAACAGCACACCATTCTGAAAGACTGCACTAGTAAAACATTATCCTTTGACACCTTCTTCAAATGACCTTTAAATAAAGCATACACAGCCCATCAAAATAGCTTGTCAGTGATGCACTGAGAGTCTCTCCCTGTCTACCAAATGAGGCTCAATTGGTTTTCTCTGCATCATGCACACTTTCCTGGTACCTTGAAGAGGGAAACACCAAAAAAAAAAAAAAGTTAATAAAATAAAAATAAATCACAGTATAGAAGGCGGCTCCCACTCTTCTTTAACCACAGAAGATAAGGTTTCTGGCATGTTGGGGAGTAAAATCTAGACTGCATGCCACATACCAGTAGTTAGATATTCCCTGTCATTTTTCAGATATCCAGGCAAATGATTTTCACTTGCACAGGTTGGTACATACTCACTGATTTTTTCGACATGCCCAGAACTGTGATAATCAAGTTAGATAAGTTACTATGGAAAGCCTTTATGAAATGTATGACTTATATTTTTATCATTAAAAAGGACTTACCTTTAAGGACTCCCAGAGGGGAAACTGTACCAGAGAGAAAGGAATCTGGAGAAGTAGGGGAAGAGAAAAGAAAAAAAAAAAAAAGGCACAACATAATGTTACAAAAGCAAATTAGGTTGGCATGTTCCTCAACTGGCTAAATTAGGAACAGTTACTGATCACTCAGTGAACTGCAGCTTATTACATTTACAAATCTTTATGGACACTTTATGTATGCTGCCATTAAATGACTGGTTTCACTAAAGCAGTTTTACTTTGTTTATCACATTCCCTGCTGAGAGGTTAATGTATTGTTAGCAGGGTGGCCTAGAAGAGCATTAAGCAGTATGATCTAGTGCAGGGACATTCTCGGTTTGACGCTGGGCCAAGAAACCTGTGAGGATGGTTCAAGAAACATGTTCCCAAGGCCAGGAATGCAGCTTGGCAAAAAAATATCTTCAGCAACACACACTCTCACAAATGCTGAGCTGAAAACAATTGTGCTCCAACCAGTCTTTGCAGTTGGGCATCAGCTGCAGAAACTCCTGAACATCTCCCAGTGATCTCACATTAACAAGCTGCCTTGAGAATTAAAAGCAGGTAGTGAAGAGCTACCACAACCCAACTAAAACCCAAGGAGAAGCTTGGTGGTTCTCTTCTCATCACTTATAACAAGAGGTTCTTCTGTACAGCAACAGCCTGTATCTCTGTAGGCTCATTCCTGCAGCCGTGTGTCCCCAGCAGTCCCTGTGCATTTCTAGCTCCTTTACAAATTTTGTTCTGATAAACACCTCATGACCAACTCTCTTAACATATGGGACAAAAAGCAAACATATGTCTCTGTCAGCTCTGGAAGCTGTGCAGGGCTAACATGTCTAATAAGTGAGTTTTCACCATGAACAGAGTGATTCTTTGCAACAGGAGGCATCACGTTCCAGACATGTGCCTTCCCATATTGTTTCTTCCTCCTCCGATCTTTCCACTGAGTTCTGTCCGTTCCTCCTCCTTCACCACTCTGACAAGCCCAGTCCAATATCCACCTCTGGTACTGACCCTACCTTTGCTATCTACAGTTGAAGTATCTGTCTCAAGACATCTGGGAGGAAGGGGGTCCTATGAAAATACAGCCTGCGCTAGAATTGCCCTACAGCTGTACCTGCAGGTCTGCCTTGCCCCTTCCTAAATGCTTCTGCAGTTACCTCCTCTGCTTTGACAGTCTGGGTCAGCCCCAGTTTTGATTCTTCTTCCAAGTATCTATTTTCTCCTCCTACTCTTATCTTTCTTCCCCAGTGCCTGTTGGGTTAGTTTACCCCCTTCTTTAGGCTGAATTTGCAGTAAATGCATCATTTTATTAGTGCCAGAAAGCACTTATGTACCTTTTGCCATGAAAAGTAGTAGACACTCGAAATGGGTCACACAACTAATACATAAAACTTTGCTCTTCGTAATGTTAATAATGTCAGGTTAAAAACATTCAGTACAGAGATACGAATGGCTTATTAAACCCAAATTCAAGCTACACAAAGGAATCTGAAATGGTACATCCATTCAACACCACAAGAGTTAAACAGTATTGGGTGCTACACTGTGTTGCAACTAATGATTAATAAATGAGTCTATTAAGTTAATCTGCCAGGCAAAACTAAGCTTGACAGACACCTGCCACAGAAAATTTGTTATCTATTCAGGCAGGAAATGGCAGTGAGAAGAAATCAATGTCACTGCTGTACATTGAGCTGACAAACTGAAATCTCAGAGGAAGTTTGTCATCTTGAACAATGACCAATATCCCTGGTGGCATCTCAGAGCCCCACAAGAAAGGTCAGACATGGCTCTTACTTATCAGGGCCTTGAAACTCTAGTGTAGCAATTAAATTTTGGTTTTAATACTGGGTGAAAAAGTCCAGCAATTTGACAGTAATGTGTGGTAATATATTTATGAGAAGATCTATATATATATATCCACATGCTGCTGCATCACTGTTGAATTGAAGTTAAATGGCACGATTTCTTTGCAATGTAAAATGAAAAGCAACATAATCTTCTACTATCTAGGCCAAAAAATAGAAAAAAAAAAACAACAAAAAAACCAACCCAACACAATGCCCACTACATTTGCTACAAATTTGTTAAAAAAGAGAAAATTAAACACTCTGTATCCAGCTGTACACCAAAGAAAACAAGCTTTCCACTACAGTCTCCGAGCTTTGCTTTCTTGTGCTCACGAATGAGTGGTGAAATTATGCAGCTGTTAATAAGGCAACAAGGGAAGCTTTTGACATAAACCCCTTTTTATCTCCTAGCTAGAAGCTTTTCAATCAGAGAGGAAATTTGTTCACAACTGCTGTCTGACTTTCAGCATTAGTGGTGTTTGCTTTCTGTGTCCTGCTCAGCGGGGACCAGAACTGGATGGGGATTACTGGTTTCGGTTTTCCCCACGCACCCCACGGGATGCTGCGGCACGTGGGGTCAGTGGGGTCTGCACAGCCGCTGGGCTCCCTCTTTTCTGAGATACCTGCAGGATAGGGGCCTAAACATTCATAATTCACACTTTAACAGAGTGTGAAAACTTGCAAAAAACAAACCAGGAAGGCCCACCAGCAAAAATAAGCAGAGCAGCACCTCTGCCTACACTAAGATGATCCTAACAAGACACCCTCCATTTCTTACAGCTGTCCATTGGAGCCTGTTTGACAACATCCTGACTTAAAACCCACAGAAGCAATTTCATGGGGGCTGGAATGAAAGGGAGTCCAGATTCCTGTGGATTTGGGTTTTGTCATCAGATTCTCTGAAGCCAAATAATTTCTAAGCCAGGTTCAGTGATCTTCTCATGACAGGGACCACCATCGCCTTTGTTCTCAACATCTATTCCACTGCTCCTGTTAAAAGTTCAGTTCCTATTGCAAGCCTTCCTTCAAACTCCTTAATCACCTTTATTCTCCCTTCACATGCATATTTTCAAGAACTTATAGGAGCTTCTATGCAGCCTCTGCTTTGCTACCACATTTCCATGGCCAACACATCCAAGGGCTGCGCAGGCTGCTAGGCATCCACATGTGCATACACCCTGTTTGCATAAACTTGTTTCCCTAGGAGAGCAGACTAAACAGCCCACGCCTAGAAGAAGGATTAACATATACAAAAAGAAACAGTATTGCAAGGGTAACTCAGCCAACAATGAAAAAGCCTTTAGATGACTTATTGCCCTTTATTCCTCTACCATGACAGACGTGACAAAATCTCGCAGTCTGAGGATAATTCTTAATTTGAAGATTGACAGAATTTCATTCTTTTTCATATTTTACTTTTTAAAAAAAAGCTCTTCAGCAATGAACAGAACCAAACCCTGCCAGGCAGAGATATTTATGCCTGAAATAGGCTAAGGCAACAGCAAAAATGTGGTCCACACATGTGGGTAACTTTCTGCCAGCAAATATGAAACCCTGGCGAGCTCCATCAACCTCTCATTCGATGTTAATAGAAAATAGAGAGAGAGTACCAGTTCTCATGTCTGCCCTGATGTTATATAACTGTGCTGCTTGTTCAGCAGAGTCAACTCTTCACCAAAAAAAAAAAAAAAAAAGTTTAAAGTCCCCAGACAGCTGTAAATCATTATTTTAAAATGTTTTATAGGTCAGTGAAATTATCATTTACCCTGGTCCCTGCAGGCCTTAGCACCTGATGCCTAACTTAATGCAATGAACACTGCAAGTTCTTGTTTCTACAGATCTACTTAATCCCCTGATACACAAGGATTTTAAGAGATTATTTTTAATAAGTTACTTCTAGAAATAGCTGCACTTCACAGCCAGAGCAGCAGATACCTTTTTTTTCTTAAAAATACCCAACCTGCAAGTACTGAAGACTAATGACAGAAAAAGAGTCCTCCCACCAAATACCATTTAATTAAATAAAAGAAATTTACGGAGGAGCTTAAATAATACTTATTGTAACTACAACACAAGATGTTAAAGTGACTCAAAATTGACCTGTTCAGTATCTGATCCTAAATTGCAAGCTGACATTGCCCTGAAGGAAACTGCAGCCAGGGAACAAGGAGAGCACACTGAAGGAGTAGCAAAGAACAGGGCAAAGAACCAAAAAAAAAAAAAAAAAAAAAAAAAGAACACCACTAAAAAAACCCCTTCAGAAACCAAGCCCCTTCAGAACTGGGATTCCCTTCCAAATATGAGAATTCTTTCACACAAAGAGGAAACAGATGTCCATGGCTGGAATTTGCATGTGGCTTTATTCTCATCTAGGATACAATAAAACTACTCTTCTTCTCATCCTCCGAGATAGAAATTAAACAGTGGCATGTCATGCAGAGTCCAGCTGTGCTTTCTACCTCCAACCTTTATTAGCAATATATTTAAAAGGAAGAAGGAAACAGAGAAACAGAAAGAGAGAAACTAGAAAAGCATAAGAAATGAAAAACTATGTGGTATGTGTTCTCAAAACAATATAAAACCTACAGATGTTCTTACTAATCTGTGGCACATGTTTGTTTATTCAGGTTTTCTCTGTCTCCAGTTCAGGGCTTTGCTCTCCAGAAGAGCGATCTGTTTTTAAAACATTAGAGTAAATACTGAAAGAGAGATTGGCAAAAACAGCCAGATGAGAAAACAGGCTCACCTTGGAAGAGTTTTCTTGCCATCCCTGACACTGTACCTCCAACCCAGAAACTGCTCTCCCCCATATCCCCACTGCTCCCAACATGAACAGCAATGGGAGAAAAGGCAACAGTTACCAAGAGGATTTGGACAGTATGAATACCACAAAGGCCAACAGCAGGAACGTGTGCTCCCTTCAGGGAGAACATGCTGCAGTCATCACAGAGCAGTGCTCCAACTTGCACCTAACCTGGCACTTGCATCCACTTTGACAAGGCTCGTAAGGATCCTAGCATGGCTGAAGTCTGGATTTATAAGGAGTAGCTGACCACAGTATCTGAGCTGCAGGTGCCAAACTGTGCCATCTCCATTTTAATTACAAAGAAAAGTCTAAATACCCACTTGTGAGTATCAAAATGTACACTGTTTTCCAAGGATACATAAGTCACAAATTTCAGGAGAACAATCTGCCCTTTACCTAAGTTCCTTTTACATTCCTTTGTCATTTTTACTTTTTTTTTTTTTTAAATCAGCTTTTTTATAAAAGATGGTTCTTTTCAAATAGGTTCAAGTTGCAGTAGCATAAACCAATTCTGTCTGCCCACTGGAGTTAACATCAAACATTTCCATTAATAATCACAGTAAATCTGGTTCAGTGTCTTGTCCTTCTAAAGTTCTTCACACGCTTGCCCAACATCTGGATTATGATAAACTGATGTTCCAGCTACAAATAGACTTTCCCCATCATGGGATTTGAAAAGACAGCATGAAATGAGGCAAGCCTCTACCCTGCTTATGTCAGAGGTCACAGCAATAGACATCACTTTGAAGACCTGTAGCTTTCCACAGACTGAGGGTGAAGCTGTAGGAGCTCAGTACAGCCATCATCAACGGTATACCCCCAAAACTGACAGAGTAGACTTATTTTCATGTAAAGCTTCAATTAATGCTGCCTCACTGATCCTCCTTGATAAACTGCAGACTCCACAAGGAACCTAACAAATGTAATTTGTAATCTTAACATCAATGAAAGACTGTCAAAGCCATCAGCCGTGTTTGTGCAGCTCTGAGAGATGAAAGGTGTGAGCACAGTGAAAGAATGGACAAGTTCATGTGTTAAATAAATGATGGACAGCTTTGTTAATAAACACTGTTGCAATTAGAAACAAAACTCTTCAGGCAAGTATGGCAATGCTGGTATAGCAATGACCGTAGAAGGTCTTCTCTTGGCTCCATTCCTTAAGGGACACAGTGAAAGACCAAGTTCACATACAGCACCTTCATAAGACTGCACCAATCCAAAGAGAGGTGGAACCCCGTGGGCAGCTGGGCCATCACAGGTTAAAATATCAAGTTGCATTTGCAACACACAACAATTCACAGCTCTTCTGCATTGAATGCATGGCTCCGCAGTGCTGCCAGAGGCAAAGGAATGGCATTTAGGGTGGTAGAAACACAGGTCTCAACGTGCCAAGACTATCATTAAAACAAAGGTTTCAGATCATGCACCAGCAGCCACCTGAGGTAATCATCAATTCTCTCGTTTTCAAGTAAAAAACATTAACCCTGTGGGAGCTGGGAGACAAGTGCAAGCTACAAATGGGAAAAAATACAAAATTCCTGAACTATTATTCTGATCCAACCATCCACTAACTCTCAAATAAATATTTGCACCTTGCTTCCTTTGTTTCCCCAGCTCTAAATCCAAAATATTTCCACTTGTCACCTGGCATATGTGAATGCTCGGAAGCAAATTCCTTTCCAAGACAAAACATTATGTGTATGCCCCACAAGGTTGCTCAATTTTGTTACAAGCCATTCTCACAGATGTGTTTTGGACCTGTGTGGCCGAACTTCACATCCAACGGGAAATTCTTTTAAACAGCATTTTGTGCTCATTATAAAACCAACCTATAAAGGACCTATAAAACCTATGTAGAGACAGATAAATACAAGGAAAATTCTACCCAGTTTTCCCTCCACCAGAAAAAAGGGTTTATGATTAAAAAAAAAAGAGAAGGAAAAAAAAAGGGGGGGTTTCTGGAGGCACATTGACCAGCGAAGGGAAAGACGGTCAGAGATCGGGAATGACCGCATGTTCCCTAACCATGGGAAAGAGAGAAGCACTGAGGCAGATGCACAATCTCAGCGCAGGCTGAATTGATTTGAGAGAGCCCGGTGATCAGAGCCCTAACTTGGCACACACATGAGACAAACCATCATCGAAGGATCTTTCCTCAGAGAAACAATATTAACAGCCTTCAAAAATCCCCCCTCTTGCACCAGCCCCTTACTTTGCTGGGAGGACAGAACAACTATTGGGAACTGTGTAATGGTAGCCACAGAAGTCGATGTCATTGTACTTCAAAAAGGAGCTGGACTGAGCAGCCACTAGTCAGACAAATAACACCCACATTCTCCCATTCTCCAACAAACAGGCACTAAAGGATGTGCCCGTTTTGCAGTTCTTTCCCAAAAACAATGTACCAAAAAAATCCTCAACAAGAAAATGAATATGCTGACCAACTTGTATATGCTGTTTTCAAGGTGCAGATAGAAATCTTGTAGGGTAAAAGATGAGTTTAGCAGCTCTAGAAGAATGAAGGTATTGTTTAACAGGAAGCAGATGTATGTCAGATGGCAAACTCATTAAAGTGTCCCATCGTTAAAGGAAACGGGATAACAACGAGCCATCTGAAAAAACCTGAACTGATCAGGAAATACACAAGCCGCAGCTAATCTCCTATTTATTGGTAGGTAATGCCTTTAAGTCATGCACATGCAATGAGTTTAGGACCATGAAGGACTAATCTTTGTTCTCATGAAAAAAAACAGAGGAGCAGAACCCCAGAGCATGGTGCACAGCATTGCTGGAAGAAGTCTTCTGAGGAAAAACTCTGACATTTGGAGAAGCTATTACATCAGTATGTGGGTGCACACACACACGGTTATGTGCTGCTGTCTGGGCAGCACGTCAGCTTGCTAATTTTGACGGCATTTTAATGGAGATTTTACACACATGTAACACGTTAACTGTAAGTATGATGACAAAAATGCCTTATGAAAAGCATCTTCAAGGGAAGAGTCTCTAAATACAAACTTGTAAACTTTAATCAAAGAAAAGAAAAATCATAGGCAGGCACTGGACTAATGAATTTGTAGTATCACAGTTGAATGGTTCCTCAAATGAGCATTGTGCAGGAGATACAAGGACCTAAGCACAAGGAATTAAAGAAGATGCATATTTGATTCACAAGGCAGGTGGATCTATGGAGAGGAGTAAGATTAATGCTTCACACAGCAAATATTCAACCAAAGAAACTTGACAACAGTGCAGCTGTAATTGCACTGACATCAGCGCAGGAACTCTTGTCCTCAGAGTAACAGCCATACAAAAAATTAACAGACTGGGAAGAAACATGTGTTTCTCCCTTCCTGGATGTATCACAACCTATAGCAGTTTTGTTACAAATGTCTTGTTACAACATTATGATTACAAATTTAATACAGCAGCTCTCAACATAAAAATTAAATATATCTCTCACCAGGAGATTTCTGAACGTCAGTAAAAAAATTTCCATGGGAAAATCCATCTCTGCCTTTGCGTATGGGCTTGATCCAAAGTTCATCGAAATCACTGGGAATTTTGCACATGTGGCTTCAACTGTTTCTGGATTAGGACCCATGCTCAAAATGGAGAAGAGAGGAGACAGCAGACAGATGTGAGGGTTCTGACATACATACAATGATTCGGATCCTCCCATGTCCTTCCCAGGATGGTCAGACAGAGAGAAAAATCTCTCCTGGTGCGAGCAGGAACTAGGATGTGCATTTTTTTTTTTAATTTCTTAAGCAGGAATTGCTGCACATTCCCTGCTTTTACAGAAGAGCACGCAACAGCCCTAGCAGTAATTCTACCTGAGCCCAAACTATGTACATTTAAGTATAAGTTAAAGTCCCCAAAAAGTTCATGCAGGCTAGGAAAATTCTTGTGAATGTTTTACCAAATACAGACTTTGGTGTTTTGCCACATCGACAGCCGTGAGCTTGGTAAGGGCATTCCTGCATATTTGCCTTTTGTGGAAAACAAAACCAAATCAGAACTAGACAAGTAACCAAATGTTGCTTTAAAGAAGACTACCCACAAATACTATGAGAAAATTACTTCATCAAGGTCAGTTCAAAGCCAACATTAGCAGAGCAATTACGATAAGCTACCAAATTGAATCCTTTTCCTTTGAAGTGCATGACCCATGCAGCACTACTTATGTATCTTACACCATTATCTCCATCATGTGGCAGAGAGAAAAAATGCAGATTAGTGTCAAATTTAGGAAGTGCTATTCATGTAAAGGTATTTTATTATCTTACAGACATGTATAGAGGCTCGTGTGTGCACACATTCCAAATGTTGTATCTCACAAAATGGGGCATCGCTAAGCCTCCTTCTGTGACTGCTATTTTCAGCTCCTGAGGAAGAGCTGCGTCTGCATTGCACAGCACAGGTAAAAGAAGAAATAGCCTTGTCCTGCCAGGTGCCTGCGGTGTCATGGGCAGTGCCCTGATGTGTGCCAATGAAACAATGGTCAGGGGAAGCTTCAGCAGGCCCAGCTGAGTGATCCATCATCATGCAGCAGCCTAAATGGCAAGTCACTAGAGCTGGAATTAAAGGCCTGATCTTCAGACTCCTTGAAAGAGATGGCCACGTGTGATCTCCCGTGGTGCTGGTTGAATAGCAGTTGGTTCTGCAAAGTGCTAAACCATATATAATTTCCCACCTCTTTACAGAGAAACAGTTAAAGATGTCCTTAAGTCCTGTACTGAAGAGTCCAACTATCCTGTGTGCCTGAAATAAGACTGGACTATTCTCTTCCTCATCTGCCTTTTTTATTTTTTAATAAGCAGTTGCATTGCTTTGGCCCAGACACAAGACATGGTCTAACTTGCCTATGTTACACTGGGAGACCTACTAGCCTATAACAGTCATCTCCCCCAGCTTCTGAGTATTAAAGTATGAGCTGTTCTGAACCGCAGCTACAGTTCCACAAACTTTAATCTGATTCTACATTACAAAAGACCTAATCTAAAACTCATTAAAGTGAATTGAAATATTGCAACAATCATTTGAGCAAACCCAAATGAACAGTGAGGCAATGCATGGACAGATACAGGAAGGATGGTTCTTCCCCCCCCCCAATTTCTTTTGATGGTTTAACCAATCCTGCAGACTCTGTAACTATTTAAACAGGAAGCCCCCCAGACCCAGCAGACCTCCCTGCCTATGCAGCTGGAGAGCTACTCTGCTCCTAATGGAGCATTCCTCCCACCCCCACCCAAAGGTAGCAGCTGTATGATGTTGGGTTGGACACTGTGGGGCCACCTGGGACTCACTGCCCTCCCAGGTGTGGACTTGCAGGCTTGTCCACAGCAATGGAGCGCCTGGGAAAGCCGTCTGCTGCCTGCACCCCCAACTTCCTGCCTGTCAGCAAGCTGGGAAAAAACTTTAGACAAGGCTGGCTGCATATGCAAAGTCAGCTTGCAGAGAACAGGGAGAGTTTGCTGTCAAGAACCTCTTGCAGGCTCTCTCAGAAGAGTCTAACGCTGCCTGCACAACGGCACCACCATTATAAGACCCGAGGAAATAAAAGCCATGACTCTCAAAAATTTGTTTCAATTAATTTACAGAGAAGGTGCTTTCACCATAAGCCTTTGAATTCATTTGCATGTCTTTATACAGCCACCTCATTTCTGTTTGCCTTGAGGCTCTTTTGTAACCACAAAGTTAAACCACAAGGCTAAGCCAAAACAGTTTCTCAGAGTCATTTAACCAGCCTGCACATGAGGAAAGTACACGACACTGCCAGTGCACGGGAAGAGGTTCCAGAGGAACATGGGTATTTTGGTGGGCAAGAACTAAACCACAGCAACACCCCAGACACACACAAAGCCTTATTTTCTTCATTTGCCCACCCTGCAGGGCTGTCCGCACGCCCCAGCTATAGGCACCACAGCAGCTAATTCTTGCTCTGTGAAATCCTGGTCATAGCTGTGATCAGCAAAATAGCCACTATTAAGTTTCCACTGTACCAATATATACCATGCCCTCCATGCTCGGCAAAGCACTTAAGTACATGCTTAACTTTCACTATTGCTGAATAGGAACAAGATTATGCTTTAAAAACATTAAAGACCAGACCCAAACAAGTTCTTAGACTCCATACTCTTCTTTACACTCCCAACTTCACATTAATCTAAAAGCTCTTCCAAAGCTGGAGCTGGGCCAAAGTGTTTTGTTGAACCGACGCCTAAACAAAGATTTCTGTTAATTTGGGGCTGCAACCAATGTGGTGAATGAAGAGAAAAGCCAAAGAAAATACTCTAAACTTTTCTGTGGGTTACTTTTGACATACAATAAAGAACTTAGTGACCTCAAACACCCAACAGAGGAAAAGCCAACAACACAACTGCAGCTCCACCAAGTGGTTTTAACATCAAAATTAGCAGCAGAAAAATCCAAGCAGTCAATGTATGTCAGGGCCCCATGATGGGATCTGATCCCACCATTTCCAGCACGCTCCTCTCTCATGCAGCAGGTCTGAGCACAGCATCTGTTGCACTGATCCCTTTAAGAAACGTACTTCTGTGGAAAACATTGACACCAAAAGGAGAAAGCCAAATTGCACGCCCACTGCAGCATGGCCTCTAGAGGGAAAGGGATGGGAAATGCTGCTCTCACAGCTTTAATTCATTTAAGGCCATTTTGCATCCAGAAGGTTCCACTGAGATGATTTCTTTTCCTCACTGGTTTTGCTGCCATGTCAAATGCCCATTGCAGCCAAGTGGCAGATTTGCCAGTTCCCTGCTGTCATAGGTAGACTCATAAAACTAACTGTGCAATGGCTTAAGTTGTGTTGGCCAGTATGGACTTTTGTCTGTGATACGCACCAGTAGATGGGATTTACATATATATGATCTGAACCATAGTGTTCCCAATTATTTTCCAGCCAGGAAACAGAAAATTAGCAATGAAATCATTTTTACGCTAATAGGCATCACTTGAGGAGAAAGAAAAATCAAACAAAAAATTTTGTTGGGAAAACAGCCAGACATTCCCTAACCATGAGGAATCTCCAGAAGTTCTACCTTTTCAGTGGACAGTATTTTAGTATCTGCTTCAGAAACCTACGCTTAGGTAGGTGTCCAGAACTGCTTCTGTTCCTGCAGGATTTTGATGCCTTATTCTGGATGCCACCCCCAGTCCCTGTAACACACGCATGATGCTTCCCAGGAGCAACTGGGATGTAACTGTCCAAATCAGGTCAACAGAACTGCAAGGCAGGATCTGAAGAAAAAAAAAACCCAAACTAATCCTAATCAAAGACAGGGTGTCCCTGAGGGACACTGCACATAACTGGACTCAAAAGAAAGCAATGCTACTGCCTAATACAAAGAATGAGCCTTTTCCAGTGTAATGTTCATAATCTTTTGAGCTGAAAAGGAACAGACTGGTGTTAGCAGCCTATAATATATCCAGGTGACTTAAACCAGGATTTTTTCTAATGAGATTGGTAAGCTATACATTACAATTCCCATAATGTTTCAACCTCAAGGCATTTTAATTACATTTTTCATTTATCTTCCCTGGGATTTTCTAATTTGTGCCAGAATACTTTCTTCACTTAAAACACATTTTTTACCTCAGCACAAGTACTAATAGACCACTTCAGACAAAACAACCAAAATCTGCAGAACTCATACAAGAGCAGAAATCAACTGTGCCTTTCAATCAAAATATATAAATCCTTCTTTAAATAGTAGCACCAAATACTGGCAGTGGTCTTTGAAATCATGAAAAGAGATAAGAAACCAGTGTTGTGATTCTTCATTCACACATACAGTTCTAAAAGCTTAGCTGACATGATGCCAGTAAATGCCCTCCAGTAAATATTATCAGTGTCTTACGCCTAGAAAAAATCTGGGGTGGAAAGGAGTTTCTCAACTTTGTGCTAAAATAGTGGTAGGAAATGGTGAGAACAGCCTGTTAACGCTGAAGGGAAATTTCCAGTAGACTAAGAAAGAGAATCTGAGACAAAATGGGCTCTACCTCTACTGTCTGCTTGCACTTCCCCTTCCAGCTGCAGCAATGGGGATAGAGGGTTTGGTTGCCACTTTCATCCTGCTTCCACACGGTTTTCACAACCCCCAGGCACATTGTCTAATGCTTATCACAATCCCTGTCCCTCCCAAGTGCTTGTCTGGCTCCTTATGTAACTGTTCCATCCCCATTTCATGCCAAATAAGCCATGTTAAAGATGGCAAGTAACAACAGGGGTCTGTAACCTCTTCAGCCAGCTGTGCATCCAGAAGAGGATCTCTGAGCATGACCTAAGAAATGGGTAATATTGACTGACTTCACTTTCAGGCTTAAACCAAGGTGTTCTACCAGCACCATGGGGCTCCCAACAGTGGTCATCCCAGAAAAGACCCTGTCACGTTGCTCTATACTCACAGGCCAGCTGGTAAGTACCCATTTGGAAAGTGTAGCTGAACACAGAGAAGATCCTACCCTGAGCATCCTACCCTGAGCAACAGTCTTTACAAAATATGCTGATTGGGCAGGGGGGGAAAAAAAAAAAAGTTAACAAAAAACCCCCACAGACAAACAAAAAAAACCTCCACAAACTCAAAAAAAGTAAAGAACTCGCACCTTTGCTTTGCAACACATAGCACCTCAGTAAGATAAATGACAACAGCCTTTCCCGTGGTGGAATAGTTAAATACAATAACAATAAAATTCCACCTGTCAGCTCCAAAAGCACCCCACATGTAGAATTTACACAAACTGAACTGGAGCTGGTTCAGGGCATGTCATAACAGTTAGTCATTTCTACACTGTGCACTGTTAAAATTGGCCTCAAGATGAATTGAGTGCCTGTAAAGGGCAACCATATTTCAAGCAAACCAGGACATGCTCAGGGTAGTCAGGCTGCCCCTTCAGCTGCATTCCAGAGTGTTAAATTTTTGCCACTCAGTTTTCATGAAAAATATTTCCAGTATACTTCCAAAAAAAATCCTGCAATCCAGTAAAAATATTTAGTGGTAAAACGTCAAAGAAGGAGGGAGAACAAAGGTATTAGTTTATACTGAAAAGATTTTACATAGCAAAACCAACCTACACTCCTAAGTGAAAACTAACAATCACCAGTATTTTTTCCTCACACGAGTCATTTGCCATCTGTCAGTTTCCATAACTAAAATATGGCATTTCCTATCTAATAGCATCACATGGGGATTTTTTGAATGGCAGTCTGTTTTGTTTGTATTTGTGATGCTTTCCAGCAACAGCCACTTCTAGGGGAGGAGACAACATCACTAAAATGTTAAAAAAAAGAAAAAAAAAAAAGGGGGTACTGTAAGTTATTTCACTCTTACTCCAGTGTTTCTCAAGGCACTTCAACTCAAGAAATCTTCTCACTGTGTGCAAAATACTTTGGAATCAAGCCAGTGGTGCTGAGCATCCTCAGCCCTTTTTCAAGTCAACTTAACTTCAGGCAAAAAAGTATGGGGAAAATAATCAGACAGGGCCCATCCCAGAAGCTGTGCATTAGAGAAGTCAGTCTGACACAAATAAATAGAAATCCTCTTGAGCTTTCTCCAAAATTAATGCACCAATAACGTAAGATTAATATGTAATAATGAGACAATTTTCTTCCATATCACACAGACTACATGCACTCTATCAGCACACCACGTGCACTTTGAAGCCAGCAAATCACACTGTCAGCAATGAATACATTTCAGATGTAGTAACTAGAAGTTGTTAGTGGCAATTTCTCAGTGGAGGCTGCAGTGAAGCCCACATCCCCTTGACCCACGCAGCTGAAATACCTCTTTGGATGCTCTGGTGGACAGGTCAGACACTTTGGTAATGCATTTGTATTAGGGTATTCATGGTAAATATTTTTGTAAATTATTTACTTTTTAAATGTTGCTATTCCCACATTTATCTAAATTTTTCTTATTCCAGGTAAATTAGTAACTTATACCATATGTAGTGCAGCCACCTAGGTAAAACTTCCTTCCCTTTCAATTTCCTGATGCTACCAACAACCAGTTCACACAATGCAGCATTTGGAGAGATAATGACAAATCCAAATGGCCAGCTGAGCTGCACAAGGTCTGTGGTATCCTCTGGAGAGGCAAGAGGCTCTTCTGGGGATAATGGGGCAGCATGAAGTGATCACCCATAGGACAAACAGGACAAGGAAAAAGCAGCTATAATTTTGTTGCAGGTCACTTTTGTACCAAACACTCCAAAAACAACTGAAAATTTGCCCCAGGACCTGAAAATGTGGGGAGGAAGGCCAAGGTCATTGCCTAATTCACTTAAAAGAAATGCAGCACAGACACTGCAAGCTTAAGTGCCACTTTGGTGACAGTTTATTCTCGATAAATAAATCATTTATACACCTGACACAGCTCATTCCTTCCTTTCATGATAATTATAGTTTTAGAAGCCTCATTTAAGAGGTGCAAATTAATTTCCAAATTCCACCTACTGTCAAAGACTGTATTTTATTAGGTGATTAATTACCTGCAGGAGCACTTCAGGAGACACCTCGGAGGCAAACAAGGATTGTTGTGACAGCTCCTTTAAGATATGGCTCTGCTCCTAAAGCCCGATGAGCCCAGAGATAAAATAACTCCATACAGGTGTTATCTTCTACAGGGTTGGGATGTTTGTGCTTCAGAGAAGTGCATTTCCCCTCTAGAACATGCAAATATTTGCCTCAGTGCTATAGCTCTTGCTTTGTGAGAAGTCCCATAAACTGCCCACTGCAGAGGGGCAGAAAGCAACAACAGCCGTGGGGAACTGTTCTTCCCCCAACCTCAGCATATTCCTGAAATCTTCTGCACTCCCAAACCGCAGACCACTTGGCCTTCTCTGGCATGCATGCCTGGATGACATACAACTGGTTTTAAATTTCTGGGCAAAAAATACTTTTTATAAGTCTTATGTAAGTCACTTAGAGAGAGGTAGCAGGATTTACAGGAAATACTACCACAGTTTCCTTGCTGTCATGTCCCACCCCTACAATGACCAGGGCTTCCAGCTGCCCTACACTCTTCACAGTGCAGCAAAAAGATCTATACATGTGCCACGTAACTCCTCTTCACAGTCACAGAATCACAGAATGTTCGGGGTTGGAAGGGTCCTCCGAAGATCATCGAGTCCAACCCCCCTGCCAGAGCAGGCCAAGTTTGATGCCCAAAGATCACAATAAGAAGAAATCAACACAGCCCAGCATGGCTTGTATACACACTGATGCACCAAGTTCAGGTACCTCTACACACCAATCACCTTGACACATCATTTAGATACTAAAATCTCCGTAGACAAACAACCCAAGTGGAGAAATGCATAGTTTAATAACCTTTATAGCCTTTATCCACCTGTTTTACTCAAGTCTCTTATTCTACACAATATTCAAAGCACTGCTGCCACAGGAATAGCTCTGCTCACTTGCATTTCTTGTTCACCTTCTCCTATGACTAGACCTGCCTTTCCTGGGAATTACAGGATTATGGAGAAAATAAGATGTGAAGGTCGTTGACCAAGGGCAGGGTCTGTCCCCAACATATTTGTCTAACCTATTTCAAAGGCCTCTCCTGATGGACAGATTGCACAGATGATCAGCTCAGGTGTGGCTTTGTTGGATAGTTCCCCAGAGCAATTTAACTCATTACATCTTCACCTTCTCATCACAGGCATAGGAACAGATTTTTCTTTTCTCCTTTGCAGAAATTTTTCAAGTAATTCTCTTTATTTATCATTTTTCCTCCCTGTGCCTTATCCAATGCCTTTCCTCCCTCTCACACACAAGGACGTTAGTCTCGAAGACTGCCAAGGGCAATTTTCTCTGTGAATTTCATCAGCAAGCTAAGTCAGATTGTTAGCAAAAGCTGGTTAAGTCTAAACTAATATTAACCCTTTACGTTTGGGAACAAAAGAAAATACAGAGTAGTCTAAGAGATTCTCTCATCTGCCAGCAATAAATATCTTGGAATTTCAGGCTAGTGGGATGTCACAATCTCCCTTCAGTAGGTATGGAAGGAGGAACATCAGAGCTGAACACGTCTGAGGTGGGTGAAAAGAAAAAAAAAAAACCTGATTTTGAAAATCTGAGAACTCATTGCTGTCTAACAATAATAACGAAAGACACAAAGTCTTTTCAGAGGCATTTTGCCACATATTCTCAGCTTTGCAAAGGGAAGGCTTGCTCTGGATTCTGAAAAGACCACATGAAAACAGAATTTATCTACAGCAGCTGTAATTTCAAGGTGAGGATGCCTAGTGTGACTTTCTATTAAAGAAGTATAAGCCCTTGACAATAACTCTCAGCTAAAACAAGATAAGAAAGCTACTTGCTGCACTTTCTTTCTCTTTCTAAAAAACACCCAACAATCAACAACAGCAGCAAAACAAAAAATCCCCAAAACCAACACCACCACACAAACTTCCCAGAAAAACAATCAGATTCCAGTGAAGATCAAAATGGAGCTTATTGCTCCAAGTCTGCCCTTGATTAAGTATGGAGCCTTCCACCACTCAACAGCTGTTACAAGGTTATAGAGAGAAGTCTCATCTAAAACATCATATAACTGAAAAGTAATTAACCAACTCTGACAAACACTACTACAAACCTACTTCTATTTTAACGTGTATCACATGCTGGAAAAGTCCAGCTGAACATTCTTTATTTTCTCATTTGCCCACATACGCTCGTTATTAAAGCCACATGCGGGCACTGAATCATTTCATGGTTCGTTTAGAGACAAACACGCAGAAAATTGTGGGAAACAAGTAAAACCCTAACAGCCTGCGCGAGCCTCTGTACTCTGACGCACACTGTGGTGTAGAAGCTTGAGATAGAGGACTATGTTTTTCTGGGGCTCAAAAGTGAACAGGAGAGAAGTCACCATATATGTACACTGAATTTCTGAGTAGATCATTGGCAAAGTCTGCCAGTGTCACAGTTTCAACCCTCAGTGCCTTGCAAAACGTCACATGTGCTCAACTGTTACTTCACAACAAAATGCTTAAGTGAGGCAGTAGGATAGTCTTTCATTTCTGAAATTTGTCTGGCAATGAGGAGAATTCTCCAACTGCATAGGAAGTTAGGAGCATAACCTGAGGCAAAGCACTCAATCTTTCTAGATCTGACATCTGGAAAAAAATGGCAGCCCTTCATCTTGCCCATTGGACTAGAAGGTCATCAGCTCAAAGATGACCTTTTGCTGAGAGGACGGTCAGTAAAACAGTAAAGCTTTGCTTCTGATCAGCTTTGTATGGAATATTCATATTAGAGCAGTGGCTGAAGGACCTGAACACAATGTGCCAGCTCAGATGTGCAAGAGTAACGCACACAAAGTCCACCTGAGAACACAAGCTCTTTCATTAACGATTACTGTTGCATTCAGAAGCATGAATTCCCTGAAGGGAAAAAACTTTGGATAAATATTTTCTATAAGAATACATCTCACCTATGGATCTTATTCCTCAGCAACACAACAGACATTCATATTATGTCCGCAGATCTCCAACTCTGCTTTGAAGCCTAAAGCAGTGTGTACATGACCCAGATTTCTTGTTGAACCCTCTGTCGGGATTCTGAAAGGTCAGATCCTGACATTGTAACGCAAAGATTTTCACTAGCTGCAAGATCTGAACTTTCCTCTTACAGGGGTGTATGTACAAACATACAAGACATTTTCCATGGAACACAAATGCTTCAAGACAAATTTAAACAATTAAAAGGTGAGGTCTTCCAGGAAATTCTAAGGGATACCCCTCAAAGTCAACTCTGATCACACCCCTGACTACTAGAAAACTTCACAAAGAGGTCATTTATGAGGAAAGACAAGGAAGATGATAAATGTTAAATCTAAAGCTCTATAAACCATACGGCCAGATAAAGGGCACGTATTTCTCACAAGAACACCGGCTTACCTGTAGCTTTACAAGGACAGTAACAACACTCAAAAGAACTAATGAAAATCTCAGACCTCACTCTTCCACTAATGTTTCCACCTTGCTCCTATTGATGTAATGCTATAAAGTAGGACTTCTGACTGGTATTAATGAGGCAGTAAACATCCCCCTTCAGAAAAGGGAGCTGTAATTTCAGACAGCTGCATATGTAAAACTCTACCTCATACTGAATAGCTGATTCCTGAAGAGGGAAAACAAAGAAAGCCCAGCCAGGTTCCTATGACTGAGACTTCTGATACTTCTGATGGATGGTTGGAAAGGGGGGGAAGGGGAGTTCTGTGTATGTGTGTGTGACAAAATTAACAAGCATGTAACAAACACAGAACAATATCCATCAAGAAGATGATTTTGGCAATCATTTCAGTAGGAGGGAAAGAGATGCCTTTAGTACCCCAAATCCTAAGTATATACTAAACTTTTTTTTTTTTTTTTTTTAAACCAAGCTTGGGGTATAGTAGGAACCTACTTGCTGTTCTGTACTGCTCTAGGAAGAACTCTACATTCACACCCTGCCTGCAATGCTAGTGAGCTGTGGACATAATACAATCCTTTTCTCCTGTGTGTTTCTGAACAGAATCAAAGCTTTTTCCGTGAGGAAAATCTGTATCTTTGAAGGAAAGAACTTTATAGTGCAATCTAAATATTCACCAAAGATCTACTTCTAACAGCAGGAACTTAGAAGAGGGAGGCAGGTGCAGTAAATAAGAATTTATGGGATGTCTGTAGACATATTAAATATCATAAGTTCTTCAAAGCACAGGTGACACTGAAATAGACTTTACAGACACAGTTGATTTAAAATATGCATGGTCTCAATCTATGCTCAATACCTTCTCATATTAAAAATCATTCAGGAGATCCCATCTGCTCTTTATAGGCACTGGTAATCAAAAGGTTTTCTTTTACTGTAAGCACAGGCATTAAAGGATATATTGAGGAAAACCTCATGTTAAAAAGGGAGCAGTGCTCAACTCAGCATTCTTTTGTCCAAAGGTACACCTGTATCCTTGATCAGAAAGTTTACTCAGGCTGTGGCATCTGCACTGTGTCCATATATTGATAATACCTCAGTTTTCAAACCCTGCCAAATATTTTTTGTGAATAGGATTTGCTAATGTCATTTCCTTACTGTCAAAGGACTATTTGATCATTTCTGTGTTAGGCAGCAAATATCTTCTATATCCTGATTATTCTTATGAATAAATACAAAAAAGAGTGAGACAAGTTACTAGTAATTTCCTGTTAAGTCAACATGCTTCATCAAGAAACCAAGATATCTTCCATGTAGATGCCTGGAAGCAGCCTGATCCTGCAAACATCTCATTCAACCAGTTCACACTTAACAGGAGCTTGGAGAGCAGAACAACTCTTAATGCACAGAAATGCCAACAGTTCTATTTTATTAAATACTAAAATACTTCAAAACACACTTGTACAAAAAATATTCCCCATGCCAGTAACGTGGAATGTTAAGATGTGATTGAATAGAAAATTTTAGGGTCACAAAACGCTATCCAATTTTACTGTCTCTGATCCAAACTGTAGCCTGGGTATCCATTTTCAAACAGAACTAAACCACACTGGGATCTTTAATGCTCTCTGAACTGTTATTAAGCTTCACTATAAATTTAATTACAGAAACACCTTTGACAGAATTAAATAATAGTGCTTGTAGTCAGAAATAAGACCACCCATGGTAGAAATAACATTGATAGATTTACATAAAATCTGACTGCTTAAAAAAAAAGCCAAGTACCCAACACCTCAAAAGAAAAATTATTTCTAAGCCCATTATAGTACCAGTAACAGTTATCTGGTATGGATACAATTAATGAAAATAAACCAACAACATCAAAACACCATCTCTGCAAGCATCCAGCATTTACAAGTCTGATTCATGATGTTCAGGCCATTAAAACCCAATCCACATACAATGCCATGCAATTCTAATATCTGGGCTTTAAACTCCCTGATCCTCCTTTATAGGTTTGGGGTCTTTTTGCTATTTCAGGAATTTCACTATAATAAACTATGGAATTCTGCTCATAGAGAGAAAATTCCATAACTAAATCTTCAATTAAACAGTCTCATATTGAGCAGGAAAAGAAAAGTGGTACCTCGGACCTGTGTCATGCTTTGGTTACTCACAGACTATCTCTAACAAGTACTGAAAGGCCATCTGTGCTGATGAAGTTTGAGGACATTTTGTACCAAGAAGTATTGCTCATTTTTAATACCTGAGTAGTTTCAGGAATGCCCTGAACTAAACCTTCACCTTTTTAATCTCCACAGGTATTTGGACTGTAGCCCACGTATTTTCAGTACCTGAGACATGATAAATGACAATATTTTGTTAGTACAGTAAAAGTCAATGCCTTTGCCAACTATTAATACCATAACGCGGTCCTAATCCAAATTTCACTGGCACTGTTGGGTTTGGCTTCCACGAGCTCCAACTACACAGTAACTGGATAGTAAAATTGTAGCTAATTGTAGTTAGTTAGATAAGAATACTTAATTGGTACTAAGGTTCACAGCTCCATCACATGCTGATAATCTGGCAACAAAAAATTATTTCACCACTGTACCAGCAAGTAATGAAACATGAGCTATTCAACAGGGTATTTAGTGACATCTCATCTCTGACCATGCAGAGGTGCTTTTTTAGACTGCTTTACTAGTGAAGTGGTACATGGAATTGCCCTCTTTTTCCCCTCTCCTTACCTTTTGAACCTGTCATCTGATTTTAGCCAAATAAGACAAGGGCAGGGACAAAGCTCCCCAAACTTCTGTGAACGCCAAGCAAACACCTCCAATATACCTGAAGCATCTCTGTTGAGCCGGGAGACTCAATCTGGCAACCCCACTTTGAAGCAAAGGCTGCAGAAGGAGCTCAACAGCCATCAGCATGTTGCTGGCCCAGCAGTCAGTGGACACACGCAGGCATGCAACCAGCACATGGATACCTGGGGAAGAGCCCCAGCATCTGTTATCACCTGCTTGACCAACAGTTCAAGGCTGCAGGAGGGAGTTTCATGACCATGAAAGCAGAGCTTGAGTCACCACAATAGGGAAAGCAGAGGCACTGGGGATTACGGGTCCACAGGAAAATGTGTTTCTGCTGTTCACAGAATTCATTAAGTAAAGTTACTATGGCCTTGAGAACAGCATGCTGGTCAGGTACTGCACCACGTGCAGAGATGGCTAGGTGAACATAAAGGGAAGGCAGTATACATGCAGCTAAACAGTCTTTCAAAATTTCCTACAGAAAACAGAACCATCCAAAACACAGCAGGGGGGAGGGGGAACCACAGATGAAAAAAACAATGAAAACAAAAAGTTACGGAGGACCTGTGTAAATAAATGGTGAAGCTGCTTAAATCCCAGGGATTTGTAGTTTGTAATGCTAGATTAAAGAGCAGAGCAAGAGCCTGAGAGATTCTGCCTGTATTCTGCTCTCAAAGGAAACAAAGCACAAAAGAAAGATTAGCAGCAGATGGAAGATCCAGTGTTTGGGGACCAATGTACAACTATTAAAGCTGAAGTGCTCTTCAGCAGGGTTCTCCAACATACAGACTCTGTGGAGAAGTTCTGGAGACCATTTACAAAGACCTTTCTCAAACTCAGGGCACCACTTAGTCTTTCTTGGCCACTAAATGTTACCTCTGGCTGTTTAGGATGTGTTCAGAGTCTTAGTCATTCTGAGAAGATGGGGAAATCTGTGAGGCAAACAGACATCTGAGGAACAGCTGCTGAAAACTTTAGAAGTTCCAGGACCTTAAAGTTGATTAAAAATAGAAATAATTTAATCAAGGTCACATTTCTCCTCAGAAAGAAGGAATTCTCTTTAAATACACAGTATTTTGTTACAGTAAAAGTACTCCCTATGTTGGCAATTCATGGGCCTTAGGAAAATAAATACTTTAAGTTGTTCTAGGCCATCCCGTTTCAAGATCATAATTTCCAAGGGGACTGAGAGATCAAACATAAACCTCAGCAAGCAGTCCTATGTTTCAGTGTCTGCCCCATAACTCAGGCAGGATCTTTCAGCTATCTGTTTATCACAAAATTTATACTGGCTCCTTGAGTTGGCTTCCTCCTACCAATATTACGCAGCTCTGCTCCCCTTTTTAGTTAAAATGGAGGAAATTCCAACAAAAGGATATTTAGCAATAGGAATACTTCCCTTACACACACGAGAGTCATTTCCCACTCATATACTTAATCATTAAAGCACTAAACCACATTTAAGCACTTAAGCAGCCTTGTTTCTGTAAGTACTAAGCTCCTACCCCCTTATTAGTGGAAGCTCTGCGTGCCTGGTGGTTTTTGGGAGACCATGAAGGTAAAATGAAATCACAGGTGAGAGAACACATTATTTTCAGGTCCTTTAGTAATAAACAGGATTCCTTTGGCCTGAATTAGTTAATTCCTAAACTGCTGAGACTGTCCAGAAAACCATGCTTTTGCATTTGCTTCTTTATGTTCCCTTCTGTTGAAGTAAATCAACAAAAAAGGTTAGTTTGTCAAACCACGGATACTCACAGGCTTAGCTGAGAGCCACCACACTTGATGGTCTGGTTATTTTTAAAAGGACACAGAACTAAACATGAGCAAAATGAGGAAAGGTACTTTTAGTCACTCTGAGCACAGGACACAAATGGACAGATTGACTTTTTCTAGCATTAGCTGCAATAAATACATCCCAGGGCATGAGGGGTGACGGAGCAGCAGAACAAGGAGGTATTCTCGACTGGTTCTGAAGGTTTTGTTTGTGCCCAATGGCTTAAGAAATTTGTTCATCCTTCCTTGAAGACTACATTTGTAATGCTGTACCATTGCTGGGGTGAGTCAGAGGTTAAGTTACTGGCCGGATAAATTCCAACAGCACAATTTATGTTCACCTGACCCGTGGATCTCCGTAACATACTGACTCAGAGTCAAACAAAGGACTAAAGATCTTTTTCGTCTTGCTTTTCATCACTCTGAACAAGCACAGCCCTGTAGGATCCCACACAGAATTCTCTCCCTGTGGTTTGCCAACCCCAAATATTTATTTTTAAGCATTTCTTCCTAACCCAAATTATTGTTGTTTTCCCTCATTTATTTTCTCTCCCAGGCATCTGGAATATCTAGGCAGGGTAAGTTTACTCTCAGTCACCATGCGTAGAGGCTATAGCAGTTCACCAGCCTATTAAATCACACAATAACATTGCCTTCTTCAAGCACCCTCCTAAAACTCCAAATCAAGCATCAACAATCATGAAATAGGCTCAAAAAAAGTACAGGAATGAAAACAAACAGTAAAACTCTTTTGTTAAGTGGTGTTTGAAACCTCACCATAGCATCTAGTTCATTTCTCAGACATTTTTTCCATGGTTGTTAGATGTATACACACTTCTACTTTTTAAAAGCAGCTCATATTTTACATATTCACATCAATCTGAGAAATGGGGATCATAAAAGGCACAGTAAGAAGACACAGTAACATCCAAGTTTATCCAAAGAACTTTTATCCAGCAGGCATATTCATATTGTCTCTCAACAGAGCGTATGACATGTATCATAACATCAGGGAAGTGAATGCTTCAGTGATTTGAAGAGACACCGTGAGCTTTCTTCTTCTTCCAGTCAATGACAGTCGAGGGCAGAAGTGCCTGACCTGCCACAGAAATTCCTGAGCTTAATTTCTAATTGCATTCTTTCAGAAGCTACATGAATATACTGAAACTGAAAATAACAGTGCTATTAAATATTCAGAATAAGCATCTCTCAACTATCCAAAATGCAAAATGAACAGATGAAACACACATCTAGACTTACAAATCAAAGTGAAAAACCAGTAAAGTGCATTGGTGACAGAGCTGCTAATCCAAAATTAAATTCCTACTCATTAAGATGACATGTTCACACTCATAGAAAACACACCTATTTCAGAGCTCCAAAAAGTGTGACAATTCCAAGCGCAGTGAGCCCATCTATTCCCAACCAATCAAGCCAGAATCTTCATCCTGAACAACCAGTTGAGCAAAATGAAACCAAAGTAGCTAAAGCTAGAAGAGTAAAATTTCACTGAATTATTTCTCTTCGAAAATGCAAAGTCTATCAAAATTTCTGAACGAGTTAAAAACCACAGAGAGTCCCTGCAGTGGCATTCTCTCTCTCTCTTGTGTTTAAAAAATCAGTACAGAAACCAAAGGCCTTTAGAACTCACAAAACAAAACACCCCACCACACTGGAAGCATTCATAAATATTTCTCGCATTGAAAATGACAGGCACTACCCATTTCCTTTCTGCAGGGTGATCCCTCTGCAAAACTCAAAGCCTTGCAGCCAGCCAAAGCACATGACAAGAACCCTCAAGTGCCCATGAGCAAGCACGTTGCTCCCAAAGGGAAATTAACGGATGTAAGAAAGCACAAAATTGGCTGAAAACTCTTCCTCCCATTGTCAGGTTTTGACCAAGTCTGGAATTAAAGACAAGACCTTACACCATGCTAAGAGCACCATTTTCTTCTACTGCACTTCGATGTTCCCACTCCTCAGATTTTCTTTGTCCTCTGCCGTTCACTTTTTAGTGACAGCTCCAGCTGAATTTTGATGTCAACTCTTTCTCTCGTATCACACTCTATCTACATACCGCAGGTTTCTTGGGATGTGTACAGCTTTCCCCACCACCACCCTGACATAGAAGTGAAATCCTCTGCCAAGCACAGCAGGTGTGAGATGAAGTTGTTCCAAAGCTGCCAAGAATTCTCATAGTGAGAATTTCTCTTTCCAAAACACCTCTGCCCACAGCTTTGTTAGCTGTTCTTTTGAGTTATTTTTCAGACAACAAATTGCAATGTTCAAAAGACTGCAACAAAGGTGAGGGACCACTAGGCAGTCACACTGGAGAAGCCTCTGCCACTGAGGTCCTGGAGACACACCTGGTCTTGGGTCGTGCCCCAACTTTTTGGCCCACAGTTCTGCCGGGAGGGAAGTCATTAGGAAAACACTGATGAGAACGTGACTTGGCCCACAAAGATTAAAAGTTCATCTGTGTAAGATGATGTTTTGCAAGGTAGGATACAGAAAGAAATAAGGGCCTTTTGGAAGAGAGTCTTGAAGGGAAAGATAAATGGGGAATAAGTGGGAATGATCATTTGTTTTCCCAGAAAATAAATATAATCAAAGTTGTATATTCGGGGTTATATAGGAGAAGAACTTTACCTCAAGTAGACCCTGTGAAAACAACTCTCAAGTGTTTGTGTAGAACTCAGGGAAGTACAGGAACTCTGCAGCAGAGATAAAACCCAACCCATTGCATTACCACTGAATGCTGAACTTCTGTAAGCAAATCCCTGGGAGTTAAATTAGAAGCAATGGAGTCATACAGCTGGAAAGCTGGTGGCAAAACACCGAGAAGCTGTAATTCTCCACGTTCCTTTGCTACCAAGAAATCATACAGCCCTCTTATAACTAACTGATAAGCCCAGAGGTAGTGCATTTAACTGACAAGTGAAAGGCAATGATGCTTTTTGAACTAGGTCAGCACCTGTGTGTATCTTTAAGGAGTAACAAAAAGACCCTGCCTGGTTATCTCCAGGTACTGTCTGATAGATGGCACAAAGACAGCAGAGCTCAGAACTAGGAAAAAGGCTACTGTGTGCAGCTACAGCAGGGAAAGGAGTTGCTGTAGTAAGTTACTGCACAGTGCAGTGAAAATAAACCTTTGGTTTGCTTGTTTTATACTGCTGAAAGAGTAAAGGAAGACAGCTACTGCCATCAGGCTGAAGAGGAGGAGATGGTCACTTTTGACTTCGTAAAGCATCTGTTAATGTAGACTGAGGTTCCCCTTATGACAGAGAAATGTTTGCCGCTTCTCTTTAAACACAAAGAATAAAGAGAGCTATCTATGGTAGCTTTCTCTATGAAATCTCAAAACATGAATAGCTTTATTAATCTGATTCAGAACTAAGTAGAAGTGAGGTCTACATGTAAAAGCAAAAGTCATGAATGTGTTTGATGTATTTTAAGTAAGGCACTGAAATGGAGTTGTTATTTACAGATCAAAGAAGCTCCAGCAGTGTCCTGAAACAATCTAAGTGAGAAATGCCAAAATCTGATTTCATCCATGTACATATGTTGCTTTGAACTCCTAATTCACAGAATTGGTCACTATACTGAACTAATTACCAAGCTTAATGCTTGCCAATTTTGATGGCTGTGCTCCCTTATAAAAAAGTCAGTTTTGAAGGGAAGCAGAATGATATATTGGAAGACACGCAGCCTTTATAGAAATCTGGGGAAGAAAAGCAATGAATACACAAAAAAATACCCCCTACCTCCAAAACCCAAATATTATTTCATTTTCCACATGGTTGCTGACACATTATCAAAATAAATAGTTTGCATTAACCAATACGTATAAAAATGAAGTTGTTTGCTCCTCCTCCCTCATTGGAAAAGTTTCTTGTAACCGTTAAGTGGAAAAGTATCTATGCTATCTATGAATTTATTGAGGGCAGAGACTGTACACGAAAGTAAAACAACAATTTCACAGTACAGCCTAATACATTTAAATTAAAATACTAATAACAGGGAAAAGAAACACTGAAAATATTTCTGCAGGCAGGAATATATAAGCAAAGTGTGTTCTGACGTCAGTAAAGACTTCAAATGTTACTTTTTTGCCAATTAGTTGGCAAAACAGTGGTTGGAGATGACCACAAAACAATGGTTTGCCAAAGAAGTGATTTCAGGAATCACACGGCTTAGGCTATAATTAAAAAGCAATCTATAGGAAATAGATTATTACCAGTATTTAGCAGTTAATTTGTTAGTTAATGCCTTAACAAAGCTCTCCTTTGATTGCAGCAGAGCAGGGAACAACTTCAAGAGGATTATTTGCTATTAAGACTTGTGCTCAATTATTGAGAATGCTGATCTGCTCCCACAATTACAATTGCAAAGCAGTCACCGGGAAAGCGAGATGGATTCAGCCTGTGCCGAAGCCAGCAACTCCCACATGCAGGGCAGAAGAATGGCCTCAGAATTTTAAGGACAATACACAAAGTATCCTCACAAGTTTGAGTCTTTGCTGATTAACGGAGATGTGCAAGCTGAATGCTCCTGGGTGCCAATCACACATTTTATTATCACTCACACCAATGTGGAGAATTTTTCCCCTATATTCTTTAATTCTATTTCTGAAGGAGCAGTCACATAACTGCTGAGTCTCTAGATAGCATTTTTGATCAAGATAATATGATACTCATTTGGTTTTCCTTCTGACAATGTGACAACACTAAAGATATTTTCTGTCAAGTTCTATGAATACCATACTTAAGTCACATTACTGGAGATAAATGTAACAGTAACCTACAAATGTATTCCATGTACTGACAAGTTATAATGACTCTAAGGTACCATCACATGCTACTATCTCCTATCACAGTTACTATCCCACTGATTAGGGCAAGGAATTAAACACCTCACTAACCCCAGGCTTAACTATAGTCAAGGGAAACATAACCAGCAACTTCTAGGGGAAAAAAATCCCAACTCCCCCATGTTTACAAACTGCTTTTCCTGCCAGTACTACCTCTTTGGACTCTTAGAACCGTATTTTAGTTGCAAAGACTTTCCTAGAGCTGTGACTAAAAATATCTTCAACAACATAATTGAAGCTGAGGCACACTTGCTATGTAAAGGTTGGTTTGGGGAGCTGTAGCCCAGCTGACACAGTCGCAGGAAGCCTTCAGCTGCTGAGCAAAGCAGAGGCCCATTAATCATATTTATCAGGATTGTCCACCCTGGCTTTCGTGCAGTTAGGGGAAATGTGCTCTTCTACTTCAGCAACAAGGAGCAAGGCTAAAACAAACTGACCTAACTGCATGGGTCATTTCCAGAAATAGAAAATAGAAGGGCAGCACAGCTGTACAGGCCAGAAGGCAAAATGCTGGGAGAAAAAAAGGGGGAAAAAAAAGCCATCCGCTCCAAACTTGTGAGGTATGTAGCCCGTGGCAAAATTAATACTAGGCCAAATTTTGCTTTAATTTGCATTCAGTACATTAAAGTCAGCAAGACAAGTTTCACTTAAGTGCCTTATGGTCTTGTATTTCATGAGACTCCTAAAATGTTTTATTGCACTTCAGGATTTCATATCAGCAAAATCAAGAACAGAGCAGATAACATCCCGCTGAGGTATGAGCATGTTATTTATTCTGATATCCATGGATGTCTTTAGTTGTTCTTCTCTTTTACATTAAGAGACTGTACAACATCAAATGCAAGCACAGAATACAATGCACTAGCTGTTCTCCCGTGGGAAAGCAGGGGTAGTATCCTAGCTTACGTTTCTCTTTCTTTTTTGGGAGTTTGTTCTGTCTGGAAGAGTACTGAGATGCCTCAGTTTACTCATGACGGAAATTTATCCATGCCACATATTGTGCATCACTAACAGCATTTAACTGGGAAAGATTCAAGCCCGAGACGGTCAGATCTGAGAGTGACCCGAGCATTGCTGTACCTGCAGCGTGATGCCAAAACATTCAGACCAAGCTCCACTTTACTGCAGCTAGACCCGCTGGCCTTGAAAAGCAAGAACACTAATTTTCACATATTCAACCAGCACAAAAAAAGAATTTACAGATCTTACACTTTATTGGCTTCTATAAAATTAACAGAAAAATAAAAGTGAGATAACAGGCTGGTTTAATAACACTATTTCCATCTGCACTATACACACCAGGCCTGCTTTGCCTACATTTCCGTAAAAATAATTGAAATCACATTACCACCAATCTCTCCTGTTCCATCCCTCATTTATTTCCAACTACATACAAAGTGACAAGGGATTCTCGAATTAAGGTGCACACCACATGGCTGGCAATAGTAAAGTTGGTTTTGGTTTTGTTTATTTTTAAACAGGTAAGCTAAAGAAGTAGAGAATCTTGACCAAAAAAGTGATGCTAAAATAAAATCTAAAATAGCATACTACACACCCTATACAGTCTCAGCATGGATACTGTAATGTGTCATGATCATTGCAGCCTTCTCTCTCTCTCCTTTATGATGATTCCACAGGACAATACACAGAGAATGCTACAGACCTATAGACCTTATACAATCAATTCATATCAAACGAAAACCCAGTCAAAGTTAAAAACCAGGAATCCATAAAGTTAAATAGGAATACATAATTCCCAAAGTAAATCTTATTCTGTTTACTCACACAAGTTAGTCTCAGAAAAATCAAGGGAACTTCTCCCCAGCGTCAAATAAAATTAGTAACATTTCAAATTTTATGTTTCTTTGCAACAGGGCTGAGAAGCAGGATTAAAGCAAAGTCAATTCCAAGATCCACAGGTCATCCTATGAGGAGATCCCTTGTGAAAGGCATTTTGCAGGGCTGGCATTGCAGCAAGTGCAGGCACTGTGTGCCCTCTAGTGCATGGCAGCTTCTGGAATTGAAGTCAACGTACCCGTAGCAAGGAAAAAAAAAGAAGAAAGGTCAATGTGCTCCAATTACTTTATTTTTTAAATAGGAGCAAGAGTTCCCATGCCCAAAATTAACATCTTTTCCCTTAACCAGACAGCATGTTTACTATAAGGACTGATTGCTAGTGTACTCTCAAGATTTCCCTTTAAACAAGCTAAGAAAATTGTTTCATCTATTCCAACTGCTAAAACTAGCCCAGTCTGGCCCTTAAAATATTATGAATATTAAGAGAAAGCTTTTGATCTTGGATTGCTGATCCTTTTAACTGTGCTTCTTTAGCAGATGTATAAAAACTAGGTAATAGCAGCCCAAGTATGAAAACCAGATAATTGCTATTAATACTGACAGCAACATGATTCTGCTGGTTCAAATCTTCCAATGTAAAAATCATGTTTTGATCTACTTCAGACAAGAATTTCATCCTTGAAAGACAGTCCTATACTTTTAGAAAATTGCTAAATTGCTTGTTGTTCCAGACCAATCACACATATTTATAGGACTAGTTGCTTCAGCAAGTACAAGACTCTTGACAAGGTATTATTAAAAACAATACCATATTTTACACGTACGTGCATCCGTACATCTCTTTGTACAGATTTTATATAAAAAGGTACACCACATGCATGTTATCTTTTTAAGGTTCGAGAATTACCTGCTTCAGAACCCACAAAGGAAACCCAGTCTTCACCAGACGCAGCCCAGCAAACCATCAGCCATGGGCAGGGTTTCTCTACAAGTTAGTAAAACAGAAAACCTTGCTCCCACTGAGAACTAGAGAAAGAATTCAGTCAAAATACAGTTGCTTATACTGGAATTTTAGTTTTCATTTCACAGCTAAAGCCACCAGTCAAAAATTCCACAGATTTTTGTTTAGGTTCTTTCTTTTTCACTTTTAAACAGTCACAAAGGGTAATGCCAGCCAAATTTTACAGAAGAGGCACAACTGTCTAATCCCATCAGATGTGTAGTGCCTTCCTGTGACCAGCATCATGCTATCAGGTGACAATGACTGCAAAGTTCTTCCATTAACTCTAATATCCTTAGTTTGCCCTGAAAAGCTTTAAAGATGTTACTCCTCACCAGATATCCCCTTTTTTTTTTTAATACTCTTTATAATTACTTTTTTTTTTTTGTTATTTACTATTTTAAGCCTTTTCTCCTCCCTTTATGGTGAAGACTTTGTGTGTCCCTCTTGTTACAGTCTCACCTTCTCATCAGTGAAAAGGATGTGTTCATGTGTTCTCCTTCATGAGGGATTCGCAACCACTCCCTGATCCTCTGTCGCAGATAATTTTATTTGAGAAAGTAGAGTGGGAAAATTTACATTCTCCATTGGAGACAGCACGTGGAGTGTGCTCTTCAAACCATTGTGAAACATGTAAAAATCAAAAGCAACTAATGCAAATAATGGAGTTCTTTGGTTGTTTTTTTTTAATGCTAAAAAAAAAAAAAAAACAACAAAAACACACCCAACAAAGAAACAAAAGCATCACAGCATGAAGAAAGCCAAAACAAAGTTAAGCAGTTTTTTCTTCCCAGCTTATTCTTGCCCACAGTGTTGCTCCTGACCCACAAAACACATTCCTACACCATGAATGCTGCAGAAAACATCACTTAGAAAAATGCTTCAGTAAGCTGCTTAGAGAATGTATGGAAATAGTATCTCTATTTCAAGCACGCAGCAGAATACGCTTCCTGCAAGACTCTGCTTGCATACACATTCATTTGGAAAGAATCTGCATTATCATATCACATAAACCGTTTTTAGTGCACAGTTCTCAAAGGGTTTTTTTTTTTGTTCAAAGACTCTAGATGCAAGGCTGTAGTTTTCAAACTACAGAAACAGTCTGCATATATGAAATTCTTCTCATCTGAAGATATTGCATCTGTCTGACAGCAGTGGCTAACTGTATGCTCCATTGGTAAACTGCAAATCGATGGCAGCGAGGATGGCTGCATTCTGCAGTTGTATGTATGTATGGATACTGCACCTAGCCTCTTCTACTGGAAAATCTGAGATCACTGCACATGCTTGAGACATTAAAAAAAAAAATAAATAGAGATAACGTCCCCCAAACTTCAAAAAAGAAATTTGCTTTAGATCTCTGTCCACTCTGGTCAGTTTATTTGCCATTCAGGCACGTCACAAAATCTAGTTCCCACAACTAACGAATTGGAAAAAAACAGGGTTATTTTGTGGTCTGTAAAAGTAATTTATAAGTGCTTTTTGAGATCTCCATTTTCATTTCCAAGTACTATTGCAGTGTTTGCCGGGAGAAGTTAATGAGCATAGCCTACAACAGCAAAGAACAGTTACTCCTCTTTATTCCTTTTGTCCATTTTTTCAGTGTTCACGTCACAAGCTGGGATGTGCCCAAGCCCTTATGCCAGAACACGGACTTGTCTCCCACTCTTACTCCACAAGAACGACCTTTCACCCTTATACACCTTTCAGAAGGAAAGGCCTTAAATACAGATACCTAGGATAGGAGTGTACAAGCGATGCAAGAGCTGATACAACCCCAGTGATAGGCTTTCCAAGTCAGTGTTAGAGGAGGGGAGCAGAGACTCATTTTTCAACTTCCCTCCCATTAATCATGTCTTCTAACTTAGGTACAATTTTCCACATGGCAGGGACTACCATTAATCCATTTTGCAGTTCCTATCCCTTTCATGAGACTGCTGCTCTTCTATAGAGGAACACCCAAGCCAAAGGAACACTGCTTGCTCCGTAAAAGTCAAAACCTCAGCGTTACAGATCCTCCCTGGCAAATTCCTGGTTAAATCTAACCTATCTAGAATCGCTAAATAAAGCCAGCTCAGTTTTCCAGAAGGTAACAAAAAACAGACACTGAACATATTTCATTAAGGAGGATGTTTATTTTTCCAAATATTGTATTAAGATAGTGTCCTGTTTGCCTGTTTCTATCGACATCTGCTCTGTAATACACAGAGAACGATAGAAGATCAAAGTTTTAATTGTGCAAGTAAAAGAATGTATTAATAACATTCTTTCTGTCCTACAGCAACGGAGATAAACTTAAAAAACCCCTAACAGCTAGGAGGACAGGATATTTATATAGAGATGTTCTAACAAAAGAAAAGCATGCAAAACTACCTCTAGGAGATAAACTAGGCTCCCTGTTTGCACTGTTCCCTCGAGCTCAGCCCTTGGAGATCCCCTCCCACCCGCAGTCAACAGGGTCAAACATTTCTCAGCTGGATTTCACATTTTTATACAAACCTTTCTTAGCATCCTTTGTTCACTGACCCTTTAGGAAAATGCAGCAGGTGAGCCTTTAAGGCCCATTTTGCTGCTAGTTGATTTAGATTCCCTCTCCCAGGTAGTAAGTCAGTTAAGAATGGTTGGGGTTGGGTGGTTTGGTTTTGTTTTTTGTTTGTTTGGTTGGTTTTGGTTTGGTTTGTTTGTTTGTTTTTCCTGGTAGCTCCCTCTTGGTCTGTATAAGCTCTCCTGCATATCCTCCACATCCCTTCTGATATGCACACTATAACAGGACACTAGTTTTGTGGCATACATACAACAAACAGTACCTCCTCCTCAGGAGCTATTACTACTTCTTGTCTTCCTGAGACTGGGAAGAGCCAGAATTTGTTACCTGTTTGTCACACTGCTGCCACTCATTAATGCAACAGCATACTCCAAACTAGCTGTCGCAGAATCACAGAACACTCATGGTTGGAAAAGACCTCTCACTGCATCCAACCATCAAGAAAAGAAAATACTACACAAAAAAAACCCCACTCACCTCACCATCCCACTAGAGCATGTCCTGAAGTGCCTCATCTACACATTTTTTCAATACCTCCAGGGATGGTAACTCCACTACCTTCTAGTGCCTGACTACTCTTTCACTAAAGAAATTCTTCCTAATACCTCCTTTAAACCTCCCCTAGAGCAACTTTAGGCCATTTTCTCTACTCCTGTCGTTATTTACTTGAGAAGAGGCTGCAACCACCTCTCTACAACCTCCTTTCAGGTAACTGTAGAGAGAGGTAAGACCTCCCCTCCTCTTCCCCAAACTAAACAATCCCAATTTCCTCAGCCTCTCCTCACAGGAATTGTTCTCCAGACCCTTCACAGCTCAGTTGCCCTTCTCTCTGAACTCACTCCAGCATCTCAATGTCTGTCTTGTGGTGAGGGGCCCAGAACTGAACACAGTACTCGAGGTGCAGCCTCACCAGTGCTGAGTACAGGGGCACGACCTCTTCCCTTCTCCTGCTGGCCACACTATTTCTGATAGAGGCCAGGATGTCGTTGATTGTCTTGGCCACCTGAGCACACGGCTGGCTCATATTCAGCTGAGTGTCAACCAGAACCACCAGATCCTTTTCTGGCAGGCAACTTTCCAGCCACTCTTCCCCAAGCCTGTAGTGTTGCCTGGGGTTGTTGTAACCAAAATGCAGGATGAGGCACTTGGCCTTGTTAAACCTCATACAATTGGCCTCAGCCCATCAATTCAACCTGTCCAGATCCCTCTGAAGAGCTTTTCTACCCTCAAGGAGACTGACACTCCCACCCAATTTGTTGTTGTCTACAAACTTGCTGAGGAAGCACTCAATCCCCTAACCTAGATCATTGATAAAGATATTGATCAAGGCTGGCCCCAAAACTGAGCTCTTGGGGACACCATTGGTGACTGGCCACCAACTGGATTTAGCTCCATTTACTGCAACTCTCTGGGACTGACTGGCCAGACAGTTTTTAACCCAGTCAAGAGTACACCTGCCTATGCCATGAGCCACCAGCTTCTCTAGAAGAATGCTGTGGGACACAGCGTCAAATGTTTTACTAAAGTCTACGGTCCTCCTTCTCCACAAAATTAATATAGCAGAGAGTGCTCTTCTCCCAGAACAGCAGCTGCCTTTACCCACTTGCATGCACTGAAGGGGGAAAAATAAAAACAAAAACCTCAAACCAACCCACAACTGTACTGATTTAAACTAGAACTCTCAAAAGCGGTGACCAGGCTGTCTCACCAAGAGCAAGATTAATAGCGTGCTGTACAAGAGTGGGCTCAGATTTATCAGTGGCTTTCTTTCACATTCAGAGCTCCGGGATAAGTTCTGAAACAACATAATCAAGTAAAGCATCATTACCACCTCAACCTGAATGGAGGCCACCACCAGCAGAGAGCCTCAATTGTCTCAGAAACATCTATGAGGTAACACAGAGGACAAGCTTACTCAGGGCTACCTGCACAGCAACGACTGACATTCAAAAGAGATTTTCAGTCTCCTTTCAAGACATCTGTGAATTATAAAAAGCCAGTCATCCTCCATCCCCTCTGTCTTTAAGGAAGAGTTTAATATTAAATTTTAGCTCCTTTTGAATCTACTTCTGGGCTAGAACCCAGTGCATCTGTGATATTTTTTAAAGTGACAAATTAGATTAAAATGACACAGAACACCCACTCAGGACTCACTCAGTTCTTCCAAACTATGGTAACTCACAACAGAAGGGACACTACACTTAACCGTGGCACTGCTTGTGTGAAGCTGCAACCTACATGCAGACGGTGAAGTATCTCATCAGAGCAAGCTATTGTACACAGGAAAAACAGACAAAGCACTTCCTTTCCTTTTGTGTTGTCCTCTCATTCATAAGAGCGTCCTTTAAGACATCTGCTAGAGTCCTGCAACATTAATGGAAATGGAAAAGCTCCAGCAGGAACTCAGGGGCTTCTCTTTTTCCCATGAACTGAACATTATGGAATTTTAACAGATGTTCTACTTGGTCATAGTTAATAAAATGAATTATGCAGGAATTAAAAATCTGGCTCCATTTGCTTATAGAAAATCTCAGCAACAGAACTACATTCCCATTAAGAAACTCTAGAGGCTTTACAGTGGATTTATAGTCTGCTCCTGCCTAATTATAAGATGGCTGGAGATTTTTTTAATTGAACATGTCTCTGTTGTGGAAAACATGAATAAACTTACCTGTTCATTGACTGTTCTTAGTAGCATGATCCAGTTTCCACACCAATGCACACCAGTACACTACAACTATTGGGAAGGACAATTCTCACTTGGATTTGCTTTGGAAGTGACATCATGGGAATTCCACACCATTTCACAGCCTCCAATTTCTGCCATTGATTCAAAGATTCATTCAGAAACCTAATAACCATACTCCCACTTTGTGCTTTATCACAAAAGCTTTCAGAGCACAGACATCTCTTTTGGGCTACTGCTGCCAATAGAATGATGCACTGTACCTCATTTCCCTTCCGATTTTAGGATTAGTTCGGTGTAACTACATCAAAGGAAGATGTAAAGACCAAAATGTAATGGATATGAGACAAGAGGCACCAAAAAGGAGGCAGCTGAAAGAATTATAGCCCAAAACTTCCAAGCATTGAGGTTCACTCAAAAGTTATTCCCAAAAGCACTACCTATTTAGCCACCTCCTTTCTCTTCTAATATTCATCTGTTCAGAACATGCTCTGATGAGAGGATAAAGGGGATAAGTGAAAGAGTATTAAAAGTGAAGGATGAAACAGCTACCTTGCACCAGAACAGAAGCAACACAGCAGCAAATGAAAAGTACATGGATCAGAATAAGGCTGTCTTGAAAATATGTACTATGCTAAAAAGACAAAGTTTCTACACAGCTCTCCTTTTATAAACAGACTCATTTTCATGCAAGTCCAAGCAATTGTCAAGCAGATCTCTGTCCAAGCACCGAAGTCTGCTTTATGTAATATGCAAAACTGTATCCCAAAGCAACAACTAAAATTAAACTTTCTTAAATTCTGGCTCAAGAATTTTGCCAGTGCAAGAATATCATCATCTGAAAAGCATCAATATTCCCAGCCTCTTCCAATTATTTTCTTCACAAAAAATCATGCACTGAAGCCACTTTATCAAAAAAATCCCACTCCATTGTAACTAAACAAAATGGTTTTGTGCAAGTAAAGAATCAAAGCATATAAACAAACCCTATAAATTCAAAAAACAGCTGGAATTAAATATCAGTCCATACATGCTAAGCAGCTACTTGGATGTATTCAATAATGAATTGATACAGATTTTTTTTTTAATCTGAAAATAAGGACCTTCCCTAAAGGAAGAAGTGCACTTAAAGACAAGGGCAAATACCAAGATTAAATGTCAGGCGTACAACAGTTGCAGCTGAAAGTTCAAGACGATGCTCTTACTCAAGTGGGCATTGCTTTACAATATTCAGTGTCAGAAAAATGCAGATGTTTTAACAGTGTTAATATCAAAAGATTTTTTTTTTTTTAAACATCACCTATGATTTATTTCATTTTGAAGAGAAAGCACATTTCATTTGGTAATCATTTATTTCTCATTCTATTGGACAGATACTCGCAAAAAGCAATACTTCAACTGAAATCAGTTCTGAAAGATCTTTTATGAATATACATTATGGAGATAACCCCCATTAAATTTCTAACAAAGCACTGCCATTTTGAGTAAACAAAGTTATCTTAGCAGGGTCACACACTATGCCATGAATATGGTCTGCAAATTAATTACCACCCTGACATATGTCAAAACAAATTTTAAGGAGAATAGCACCCAGTAGTAACCATATGTTTTATCTACCTGTTAGTATGCAAAAACTGTATTCAATGGGATCTAAATTTATTCATTTATTCAGAACCCCTCAGAGAAATCGAAATGATTCGTTGGCCTCTTTTGCCCATCTCCAAATGAAATCCGAGTGAATAACATGTGTTTAGTGAGCCAGAAAATAAGTACAGGACAAAGCAATGGTGGGGGTTACATTTCAGAAAAGCAGGTGCCATCTCTGCACAAATATCTATATAACAATTTTTTTTTAACACTCAAAACTGCTAAAATAGACTGCAGTGCATTATGATTTGTCAGCACTTTAAAGATCACTGAATTTGGTATTTCTTATTTTAGGTAATATCAATCTTTATTCCATAATTGTAACAAGAGCTGGCTAACATACCTGTCCTAAAAATAAGTTTTCAGCATGAAGGAAGACTTAAAAGCAGAGCTATTGAATGAAGGGTTAAAAAGCCTCTGCGACTGGCTTTATTATCAATGGCAACAAGCAACAGATCTGATCCTGGGTTTAAACAGACAAAAGAGGCAAAGATCCAAACCTAGTTTACTCAGTTGAGTTATAGAAGGAGAGGACAAACCCACAGATATCACACTGAACAAAGTAAAGAACCTTTCCTGGACAATAGCTGTTATGTTTTCATAGGAATCGAGCTTCATGTCTTCATTTAAGGTACTCGTGGTACAACTTCTGCTTTGTCAAAAGATGACCCCCTGAGGTCTGATTCTGACAAGAGTTTTAGACTGGGAGTTCATCAGTGTGTTTCCCTACTTCTTTTATAGTCTGCCTTCAGTTCACACAGCCTATCAAACACTTCCATGACACTAATCCTGTAATTCAGAGTACATTTATGAAGACATTTTAGTTTATGAACTATTTTTTGACAAGCAGGCCAAAATATTTTTACCTCCATTTTTTGACCAACAGTGAAGTACTTCTGATTTAGAGTTAAGTAATGCCCTATCACATACAGGATGACGAAATGCATTTCTTTCATGTACTTATTTAAAAAAAAAAGTGTACAATCCTCCCTATATGCAGATGACAGATAATCTCTTGGCATCTGCTGACAAATATATTTAAAGAAAGCCTAAATCTGTCTGTGCCAAACTTGGCCTGATGCCATCAGTTCACCACTGTTGGCACACATACTTCACATGATGCAATCACAAGACTTAAGGAAGTTTCCAGTACTCTATTCTATGGTTTTCATCATGTTAACATATACATTTTCATCCTTTTATGACTTAGTAGCAACAGAACTGAGAAGCAGGACAGTAGATAACTTATGTATCACAGGTTTTCTTAGTGCATATTAACAGTGTTCTATTTAAATTACAGATGAGTAACTTACTAAGAACGAAATACATGAGGATTTAGAGCTTATGCTTAGAGCAATTTATCTCAATTGTATTACTAACTCCTGTTAGAAAACAAAGTGAGGCAAAGGAATACCTTTTTTTTTAAATTTTTTTTTAAAAGAGAAAGACAAGAGTTTTACCTCTCTTAACACTGTGCTTTTATAACCCCGATAAAGTCCTTGAATACCCTGTAAACCAACAAAAAGAAAACATCAGCTACAGGGAATTAGTTTGCCAAAGACCACAATTTATTGGTGATTATGAGGCAAGCAGTGCAGCCTTACTGGGCATCAGACCTGAACTTCTTGCAAATCAGCTATATTGATTCTAGCATCCTACACTGCATTCCATGGTTTACAATGCCCAAAGTTTTATGTTCATTTCAAAGATCATTTAACCACTGTTCAGAATAATCAGTTCTAGAGAAAAAGACATACCTTACAGTTATAATTAAGAAAGGCAAGAAGCACATTACTTCCAACTGCTTGCCCAATATTTTGGTCTAGAAGTATCTACTAACCCATAAATATTTTGAAATTACTACTTCTCTGTTTAAATAGCACATGCAAATGAGCCCACAGGATGACAGTTTCCTCTGCCCACTTTCTTAGCCTTGATTCAGAACTTCTGACAAAACAAATATTTTATATTTTTAACCAGCTGAAAACATTCAAAGGCATTTCAATTTTATAAGTGTATATAAAATTAAGTTTAATATCTTGTAGGACAGTTTATTCTGATGTTTGGCAAGTCTTAAAGTTCTCTGGCCATCTACTAAGAAGGGGTTTTGAGAGTACCAGTTTTCAGAGCAGAATGACCAAGTCACAGAAAGAAGTTCCAGTGACCCACTTGTGCAGGGTTTTCACCATAGTTCTCATTTAAAAGCAAATGACAATCAAGTTAATAATTTAATGGTCATATTTAAGTCTTCCTTTTCCTGGCTTTTGCACACAGAAATGCATACAGTATTTTTCCCTGACAGTGTTTTCAGAAGCCACTTTCTCTTATGGAATACAACTTGAAAAATGTCCCTTCTGAGACTTAGTAAAAACAGTGGTGAACAGGTTTTTACAGGAAGGAACAGTGTAACTACTAAAGATGACAAAAGCCCTTATTTTTCCAAGTTACCAATACTGGATGAACACTCATTTCCAGAGCTCCCACAGAGCTCCCTGTAGGACATTCCCTCCCAAAACCCACTTCAAAAACTGGAAACCATTCATCAAACTAGATAGAGAGACTCGATATCTGCTGTCCCAGACAAGGACTGTTTGCATAAATACAAGTGGAGGTTTTGAAACTGGAAATCTAAATCCCTTTTTTTCTTCCTAATTTTTTTTTTTTTAATGTAGGTATCCCACATAAAGAGAGGAGACAAAAAAGTTGTTTGGAGTCTGCATGTAAGTGTATGAGCATGGCGGGGTGGGGGGGGGGAAGTTGGTCCTTAAAGATAACGTGCCAATCACTCTTAACAACAGCAGAATACATAGGAAACTGTTGGGAGAGCACAGAATTGGAGCAAAGTTATAGGAATGCTTCTGGACATATATGGCAATGAGTAGGAAGGAGGAAGCAACCTCTGAAATTTTGCTCTAACTTACCTCATGATACAAAGTGCGGGAGAGAATCTGGAGGGTACTCGAAGAAGGAGAAACCTGAGCCCGTTGCTTGACAACCTCAGATGGAACCCGTATGAGGCACGCAACCTGTAAGAGAACCGTACGTTCAGAGAGCAACTCCTTTTGCTGCCTTACTCTTCATATAGCAGACACATTTGGAGATCATTCCAAGTACAGAAACCTGAGAAATGGGGAAATAATTTTTGCAATTATAGGAGTTGAACTTAAAAGCTGTTTATGAGCAGCTTATGTATTTGCTCTGAGAGCTATATACTTTCTGAAGACAAAATTGTACTACCAGACAAATTGAAGTACCTTTGAAATTATTAACATCCAAACTAGAAGTAGATTTGGGTAGGGAAAAATCACTGATGAAACCAAAGTTTTGAAGCCATGCTGTCTTCTGGCAGCCACGGGATTTTTTTTCCTCCCACTTTCACAGATAGTAACTGGAAAATCAGAACTTGAAGAACCAAGTTCTTTCCGAGGTAGCTCCTTCATGCCCTCTAGTGACTGATAGCAAGAGGCACTCCAGTTACCTTTCCATGAACACAATATTCAAGGGTTACCTTAAAACAGACAGAGTGGATTTCACTCAGGGTGAAGCACCAGACTGATTCTTTCCTACACAATGAACGCACTAGTCAAGAAAGGGCCCTGCAGTTGGTTGTAATAATGTGGCTGTCACAACAAAGCTCCAGCTTTTCTGTAAAAGCCAGACACCTGCCACTTCAGTTTCAGGTAGGAGTTAAGCTTGCATCCACGTAATACTGAGGAATGAGGATCCTGAAGTGTTGGGGAGTTACAAGACTCATCTCTAGAAAACACCTGTTAAACTTCTTTTAAAAGGAGTTTGTCTTCAGTTGGCCCCAGGGATACTTAAAAGCAGTGCTGGGTCTGGCAGCCAAACACTGGAGACACACTGGGCCCTTGCCAAATTTATAGCCTTCCTCAATCCCATCTTGGCTGGGCTCAGGAATACACTGTGGCTCCTAGATGTAAAGGTGATCACAGAGTACTTCAAGTCAAGAGCAACCACAGTGAAAGCTGTCTATCTGAAACAGCAAACCAAGATGCTCAGAAACCCACATGTGCCAAAGAAAATTCAGGAATTCACTGCCAGATTGCAGAGACAGGAACTTGAGTGGTCATTTGTGGGTAACGCAGTACGAGGTTTGTGTTTCATTTTTAACAAAGAGACCAAGAAAAAGTCTGTTATCCTGTTGCATTCCGAGTTTACCAGACAACAATATCCAAAAAGTCATTACAAACAAATCTAGCTCCATGTGCTCTTCAATTCTCAGGGTCAAAAATAACAAGTGACCCCAATCTGTCAAGAAAATAAGAACTGTCAAGTTTTTTGATAGTTCAACATAAATATTTATAGAACTTCATGCTTCATAACACTCCATGTCCTTATATTAGCTTTTTATTCCTTAAAAATATGGAGGCAGAAGGAAGGCTTTAAAAAGACTCGGATGAAAACAATCTAGTCAATCAAGACCAGACAAAGAGCACAGCATGGCTTCCTGACATCTGGGGTGCTGTAGTTTTGGCAGGAGAAGGGTGGCTACAAAGTAACATCTCCATTTCCCCCGGACTACTTGGGGTGCATTTCATTTCAAATTAACTTTGATGTTTCTCCCATTTGAATTTGCGCTTACAAGGGAGTCTCTGGCTGCACAAGAACAAAAACAGTGATTACATTGTGCTGTTATGAAAGGAAATAAAGGTTCATGTCATCTGGGCTGTGCTGTCAGATTGGCTCCATAGTGCACTTGTGGTGCAAGCTGCAGCTGCCAGCATCAGACCAAACGGCGACATTTGTGCTGTGCACCTGAATTTGCAACACGCTACCTTATTTGTTCCTACACATGTACCTTACTATCAATAACAATCTGAGCAGCCTTTTGATGTCAAACACGGGTCTCTAAAGAGAAACACGCAGCACTAAGTTCTTATTAGCCCACAGGGTTTAAAACAAACAAACAAAAAGTAACAACTTGGGACAGAGGGCTGCAGAAAAAATCTCAAATCTGTTGTACTCAGATCTCAATCACTGCAGCACCTTCCAGGTAATGCTGCCAAAGTTAAAAGAACACCACACATCTCCACGGTCTGCTTTCTTAGCTAAATATGCTCAAGCAGCACCAGTATGAAAACATTGCACCAAGAGCATTCATACTGAAATTTTCAGATATCTGAAAGCTATAAGCAAATAGCACAAGCAAGGGTGAAGGAGATAATCGTGCAGCTGATCTGCAGTAACTGTCCATGTATATGCTTTTACCTGCATTGACTACTAGACAGATAGACATGGAAGACACACAAGACAACCTCACACAGTGGGAGTCAATTCACCTCCCCAATCACCGCAATTACAGGAAGAAACTGCCTTTTAATCTCTCGGCTGTTCACACAGACGCAGCCTGTTGCTTGCCATAGATGAGCACAATGCAGCCTGCCAGACTCAGGCCATTCCTGGTGCATCCTACTAGTCCTGGGGATGACCCTGTGACAAATCGGCTCTCTGTCAAACATCTGCACTGCCAGCCACGGACAGGGTACAGCAGCGGGCCCTCAGCTACCTCTGCCAACATTACAGCATCAGACAATAGCACCCTGTTGGTAAGGGTCAAGCTCATTTCTCCAAGCAAGCTCTGGAGCCAGGAGTTATTCCTATCTTTTCACGAGAGCAGAAAGACAGAATCAAGATCCTACAGACTAAGTTCAGGAGAAAAATGGTTGCTGCCCTATAAGCTCCTTCGTTATTTACCAGGTCAGGCAATACAATTCTCCAGTTCTCACACACTCTCCTCCATGTCAGTGCATGTATGGCATACATACCATAAGACAATGGAAGACTGTAACACTAAAACAAGAGGCTCAAGGGTTTTTAGATTTAAGCTTTAACAAACCCCATATTTACAACTACAAGCAAAGCTCTTGTTAGTTTACAGATCAGGCATGCAGGAATTACAAGATTAGCATCTATTATTTTACTAGCCTTTTGATATTATAACTGCCTCTGAATTTCAAAATCCTCGTCTTAAATCATTACAAGGCCAAAGGGTGAACCCAGCATTCAGATGTAAACCTAAAAACATTTTTAATTTACTGATTGGCATTAGCCAGTTAGGGACAAAGTCTAAAAATAGGCCTATACTTTGTTAAGATTTAGCTATGAAAGTGTTATCTTCCCATTAAATGAAGGAATTTTTTTTCTTCTGTCAGGTCAAGGAAAAGCGTTTTAACTTTTGGATACTCCTTGTGTGCATCAACATTGCCATCTCCTGGTCGGATTCATGTTGGAAACAGACTTTTCTGGTTCCTCTGACCAATGTCGTGTCTGCTCATGAAGAACAACCAGTGCAAAAAAATCTCAAGTGCCTTGAAGTCGACACAAAGCCTCTTTACATAACCCAATTAAACAGCTTCTTTCAGTATATCTGAAACCTGTTCCTAAGTGGCTGTAGCTCACAGGAAATAAGAGCTGCTGCAAATAGCACCAGGAACCTGCACAAAACCTTTTGCATGGGCTCCCCAAAGTTTACTGGAAACACCTTATCTTAAAGCACTAACGTCTGCCAATCCTACTTAAGCTGGAGGAGCTCTTCAGAATTTGGCAGTACTCATCTAATTCATCAGCAGATGGCTACTGATCATTTTTCTCTAGACAGTAACACAAGGCACATAAAAAAAGAAATGAAGGGAGGACAGCCCTGCTTACAAGGGAGTTTGGTGCAAGTAGATAACCCAGGCTTTGACAATTCAACAGCCATGGAACAATGCACCTCCTCCTGATCTTCAGAGCTACGTTATTGTTACTCAAATATCAACATATTTGAGCCATCTGATCTAGGTGAAGATGTCCCTGCTCACTGCAGGGGGGTTGAAGTAGATGACCTTTAAAGGTCCTTTCGAACCCAAACCATTCTATAACCCATTTAGATTAACAGCCTTTTGCTTCCATCCTTTGTGCTCCAGGCTACTCATTTTCTATACAACTGGTTTTGGAGGGTTAAGTAGAGAATCAAAGATAACAGGTGCATTTGGTTTTAGGCACCTATACTACAGTTTGACCACCAACATTGCAGGCATGATCTGTGCATGAGATGGATCCAGAAAGATGTGAAAGATGACAGAGCAGGTGCTAGAGTTGCTATTAAGGGCTTATGCCGAGTATTTAAATAGGATTGATGCATGGCAGGTTTTTCTCAGAACCAGGGACACAACTGGTCCAACACTATGAGCAGCTTTGCACCTCTAAGGGGAGCAGCTTCAGAAAGCATTGTATGTTGCAGCTTGATCTGCCTCACACACTTAAAAGCTCCCACAACCACACAGTCTGAGCACTTCTCTTTATTAACAGATTCTACACATGCTTTTAGAACAGACTACTGAAGGTCAAAGGCTCTCCAACAGTAGAGGAAAAAATGAAGTTTTTCAATGCAATATTAAGAGATTAGCAAAGTATTTAAACCTCCAAATAATTGTTTCTAAACTCTGGTGACAATTCTTGAATTGGGATTGTCAGATAGCAGTGAAAGTGGGGAGCATAAGTTGTATCTGTAGATGGAAAATAAATTGCCTCACCCTTTCCACTACCAGGAAAATTAACCAAAAAGTGGAGAAACATGAAACCAAATAACAAATGCATATTTCTTATTTTCTTTGAGCAGAGAAGCCTGAACTGCTGCAATCATAGACCCATAACAGTTCAGACATCAATAAACCTTCATCTAAATACTTGCTGCCCTTTTGACCAAGACAAAACTATAAGTTTTTATGGTCTGTAATTTGCTATGGGTCACAGCTCAAGTTGTGATCAAGTCCTTCCACACGTGCTTGTCTTCAGGCTGTGCCACCTACTAAAGCACAACTGAAGCAGAGAATTGAAGCATTAACACCTATTTTAAAGAGGTCATAGTCTCCACAGACTACAGAAAATGTCCAATAAACATATGTACTGTTCACTATCATTTCTGCTTTAAGTACCAGCCCCAGAAAAAAAGTGTTCATCTTCAAAATAAACTCTCAGAATATACTAAGATTATCTCCCCCTCCCACACTTGTGCACGGCACAGACGTGCCCTTCCAGCACAGTTAAATTCAGTCCTGTGCAAAGCTGCTGGGGTCATGAACAGGTGACTCCACTCCTAAAGCCCCATAGAGAGAACAAGTTTTGACTAATGGGCTCTGGATGGGAAGGTTTAGACAATGCCAAACTCTTTGTCCCATCTTTTCCTCCAACTGACACAATAGGGCCTTCATTACTTGAACTGCAGCTCCCCTGTATGCTGGCAGGAAACATTTCTTCAAAGAGCAATCTCACCCAGCAAGAGCCCTCAGATCTCAGCACTTCCCAGAGCTTAAAAACATACTGTTTCAAAGATGAGACCATTCACAGGGGCTGGATGCCACAATCACTTGGAAAAATGGAGCTTCTGCACAAACGTTTTCAACTTCCTCCAAGTTTCCACCTTCAATGACTTCACCTGGAACCTGCAGAGCTATTTTACAGAGTGCTATTTCATGCTGTCATTGTCAAACCTAAGTCATCTCATTATTGCTTTCCAGAGCTGCCTTCTTCCTGCTCCAGGGCATCATCCACACCACCACACACATCTTCCTTCACAATGTACATCTTGGTTGAGTCTTTTCACTCCAGCTGCCTGAAATCTTCAGTTGGCTCCTTGTCCATCACTTCAGTAGCCCTCTCAACACAGGCTTCTGCCCCTCTTTCAGATTTCCTTTCCCACATGTTGTCTCTTCTGTTGTCCAGCTACACACCCTGTAACTCTTGCTGTGGGTTCACTGCCTGCCTCTCCATCAGCCATGTCAGATACGCCTTGGAAAACTTTCGTCCTCAAACAGTGAAAACCTGTATTAAGTTCTCTTCACAGCAAAGAGAAACTGTTACCCCAATTATATCAGTTAAAGAACGGGGAAAGTCTGCAAAGCTGACACTCAACACTTCTCTACAGAAGTACTCTCTCTGCAGATGTTTTGAATGTTTGTGTGCTTTGCATAGCTAGTCTTTCAAAGTTTAATGATTGCAGAGTTTTGTTTCTGCTTAAAAAAGCTAAAACTTACCTAAAGTGGCCTGTTCATATGCACATCTCTTCTACTCCAGCACAAATTATGTCTCCCACAGATTTAAGTCCCTCAGTACAGTCACAAGCAGTTGGTTTAAACTCAAAGTGGCAAAAATCAGACAGCTGAATAGCTTTTTTTTTTAAGTCTTCCTTAACCTGGTTGATGCTCGAATCATAATTACTACCACATTTAAACACAGAAAGCCTTAAACCCAAAGCAGAGCAGTCCCTTAATTCAACCTACAGAACTGACTGTGTGATCCAACCTATCCCAGCAACGCTTCCACCACCGAGAGTCTGTTAAACTTATTTGAAAAGGCTTAAGAAACTAATCCAACAGCCAAACTGTTCTTTCAGCAAAAGTAGCATGGTGCACCCCATCCAGCAGAAAGCTCCTTCCAAGGAGCCAAGTGGGGTCGGGCTGTGTTACAGAAGGACAAATGTTAATGAGATTCCAGGCAAGAGAACACAGGCGATATTTTCTGAAAGCACATTAAGTCTCCTGTTGAAAGATGACTAGTATTTTACAATTTGCTCAGTCTCTTGGGGTTACATTGGCCCAGAACATGGAAAATTCAACTACATTGTATTTTATCAAGTATTTTCATTTAATTGATCCCTTACCCTTTCCTACAGCCTTTTCACTTAAAGAATTATGAGCTCGTTCACATATAGAGCCATTAAGAAATATTCCTGACAAATCCTATACAGAACACTACTTTAGAAGAAACTTACCTTAAACAATCTCAGACATTTCCAAAGCTGACTCTGGGAGGACATGTTGCAAGCCAGGAAATCCATCACAATACTTTTAAATTATTTATTTCTCACTCATACTCTTTAACCAAAAATTAACCTTCCTCCATAGATACTTTGAGCTACAAATATTTCTAAATCAGATTAATATTAGCCCTAGGATTGAAAGAAAAGAAGTGACAACCCTCAAGCTTCTACTCTTTACTGACAAGTAGCACATCCTTTAAGTCCTGAACTGAGTAGGTAACAAAGCAACCCAGAAAGGGCAGTTGATAAAGAAAAGGCCATACATGCTGTTGACATGGAGCATACAGGAGAATATCAGCATGGGTGGCTGGCTAGGTGTTTTAACAGTTCTTCATTTGCTGCTTCAGCCTGTAATTGTATGATGAATTTGTTGGCAGCATTTGTGGATTCATGCCTCCATTCATCTTTATTTACAACCAATTTTCATCTACAGCTGTAATTTGAGTTTCCATCCACTCTAACCATGCTTCTTCTCCACCAGCACTTAATGGCAACAATCTCACCTTCACAACCATCTTCCAACTACTGCTCAGCTACACTTGCACGTAAGGATTTAGCAAAAATCCTGGCAATCTGTATTGCAGATCTGACCTCACCTAGATTAATTTATGAATATTTCAAAGTCCACCACGATTAATTCAAAACACCACCTATGTGGTCGCACTCCCCATCATTGCTCATCTTGCCAGGGTCAGCATGTTCTGCTTCTCTCTGCCGATGTGCATCCAGATATGCACAGCACAAAAGACACAGACCTAAAACGACAGGTGCTGTTCAATGAAAACAGCAAGAAAAGCTTAAGTACCACAGAAGAGGTCCTATCAAACTTCAACTGCCATCAGACTTTGGATACTACTTGAATATTATGGTCTGCCAGACTATACTACACTGATTGAGAAGAGATAGGATGCAAAGCAGGAAATGCAGCTTTTCATTGGTAAAGTTTTCTTCATTTATTAGTTCAGTTCTTAGAAAAGGTATAGTCAAAAATTCAAAGACATTAGCCCAAAGTCTAGACATGGTAAGTACTAAATCACTTCCTTATAGCAGCAGAGAATTGTTGATTTAGAAGCATCCCTCTATAGTGTCCTACTTGCCTGCTGAACTGAAAAGCCGCATCTTCTAATACCCAAGATTTGGAGTTTCAAATAGCTAAAAACTTAACTCTATGTGAGCAGCTGGTTCATCTCTCTTAGACTGGGCTCCTGCAAGCTGATCTTCTAGGGCTTGCAATGCTGTAAAGCCCTGATCGATTATCCTGATGGAAATTCTATCATGATATTACTCTGTGGATTCTTCTAACTCCAGCTTCTGCCTCTTCCTCAGAATGGGCATTAACAGCAACCTTCTTCTCTGAAGTAGCCAGTTACTCTCATGCAATTCACACCAATACACTCTGGGAGATTCCTGTTCTATTACATTGAAACTAGTTAACTGTTTCAAAAGGTACTGCCAGGGCAGAGAGAAGAGGGGGCCAATACATGGACAGACAGACAACGTGATATTGTCTATCAGTTCTAAAATGCCTTTTTTTCCAGGAAAAAATAACCCAAGCCTAAAATAATATAGAACATGCGCTTTCCTTCTTTGAATTATAAACACAGTCAGAATGTCATCCTACAGAAATCTCAGTTGAAAACTTGTTTGCATTTGGGCTTCCTTCTTCTAAGAAACAAGTTAGGGCTAGTAGAGAAAGTTAGCTGAATTCCCCAGAAAGATAATTCCTGCATTAAGAAGCTTTCCTATTTGACACATCCCAACAGCAGATAAAAAAAATTCCCAAGTTATTAATACTGAGGGTCAGATGCTAATCGCTCATGAACCACACACTTTGCTCTTATCAAAAAATGTTTATTAAGTGGCAACACAGCAGAATACACAAGTGAGCTTGAAGTTTCACCTCAAAATACCTGTCCTCACCTCGCCCTGCAGAGCCACATGATCCCTCCTCCCCGGTGAGGTGACAAACTTTTGGGCATTTCAATTCAAATTGATTCAACATCCCTCCTTTCTCAAATTCTGGAAAGAGTTAACTGCAAGGCTCCTTCTCGCTGAAGGCAGCCCAGTCCATCATCTTGGAAGGGAACAGTCCCTCCTTAACCATTCAGAGATGTCTCATAACACATCTGAGGTTTCCATCTTTTCTTACAAGGTTTGGGCTACACCCAAGCCCCATAGGTAGCTTAAGTTTTGGTATTCTGCCAGCCAGACCAGAAACACATTTCTGGACTCAAAAGCTCGTCCATCTTTAATACAGCTCAAAGGACCACAGTGCAGAGACACTGAAGCAGAATGAAAAGAAGTCAGATGAGGAACCTCACAGCTACATCAGCTTAAAAATTTAACGGGACAAACAAACACAGACACAACGTCACTAGTACGGCCAGGCGCCTTTCAGGATCTGAGTTACTCTGGTGCTACAGCATACTCTGGAGACACACCGCTTCATGGCAAGTAACCTGGGACATGGCAGCCTTGGGTCACTGCACAGGGTCCAGCACTGTAATCCTAAAGTACTCCAGAAACTTACACAAGGCCAACAGAAGCTAAATAACTTCAGCTGGTAACCTACTTCCAGAGCATGGTCATTACCGGTAGCTCCCAAAAGAACAGGGCATCCACCCTGGCCCTCAGTCCTCCCCCACAATTTCTCTCACAAGTGAGCTGCAAGTCAAGGTACCTTGCTTTCCCAAAACAGAAAAAGTGTGGAGGCAGCAGTGCTGGTGCAGTGCTGTGCTTCTCTTGGCAGAACCTTTGCAAGCCCCAGTGTCACTGGAGGTTTTGTGGCTTTCTGAACTCTAACCCTAAGAGAAGCCTGTTGCTGAGGTCCCAGGCACCGTTTGAGAAAGGAAGGTGTGGAAGGAGCAACGCTGGTGCAGTGCCATGCTCCCCTTGGCATGTCTTTTGCAGCCCAAATGACCCTGGAGCTGGAGGCTTTATGGCTCCCTGAACTCCAACCCTAACCAAAGCTGTTGCTGAAGTACCCAGCACATACTTTCCTACAGAGTAGGATTTAAAAACAAAAACAAACAAAAAAACAGATGTCACCAAAAATAGCCAATCAAAAATAAAAGGTCAAAAAGGTAAGAGTGAATCTGATATTTAAAAGCAACGGCCAAAAACTTTCACTAAATATCTTGCAAAGCTCAGATCGTAACCATAACAAAATCTAAATATTAGATGGAAAAGGCTGTTGTCATCTAGCTTCTCTAGAATATGATCCAAACGACTTTATTCTCACCTCCACGGAAAAGCCAGCAGGATGTAAAATTGACTGTGCTGAATCCAACCACTTTGGCACTCATGAAAGCAACCTCATCGGTCAAACTGGGACAATCTCAAACTTTTTCCATAAAACCGTGTTGCAGGAGGCCAGTACGGAGGCCAAAAGGAAGACTTCTCATAGTCAGAGTTTCTTGTAATTAGTAGTATTCACTGGCATATTAAGTCAATACAAAAATACATACAAATCGATCTGGAGCTGTACAATTAACTCTGGACCCGCAAGACGCGCCTGGTTGCTGCTTAAAATGGGCACTAGGAGGTTAAAAATACTCCTCCTTCTCAGAGTTACTTACACTGCCTTAGAATATTAAAAGTAGAATGTTAGAACATCTGGTTTTCCTTTCCACTCCCTATGATATCATGTTTTCCAAGCTCATTTGGCAGCTCATTGTAAAGATACAGGCAGACTAAACATACAGGGCAATGAAGAGTCAAGATGAAAAATTCCAACGCCCTGGATGCAGTGTTTCCTATCTCTAAATTTCAGTTACACAAGTGGTATAATAAGGGGTTTCCCCTCCTTGGTAGCTCATGTATTCTTCAGCCTCCTTCTTCCTTGATGAGATACCATATATCTTGCCCTCTAGAGTTTTGGCTGTGTCCAAGTAATATTTCATATATTATGGGATCCCTATACAGCAAAATTCAGTCATAGGAAAAATAATCATGTTTAACAGGGTCAGATTTTGTATGCAGTTTTCTTTATCTCACTTCGGGAGATGAGATTAGCCTTCTACATTCCTCCCCCCTAAAAGGAAAAACAAAACAAAACCAAAGAAACAAAACCCCCAAACAAACAACAACAAAAAAACCCCCACAAAAATAGAAAGCAAACAAACATGCTACCACCTTTTTACTGCTTAGTTTTGTGCCTTCTAGCCTGGAACTAGGAAATTGGACCAAACCAGTTCCAAGCAACCGTGTGTTCCTATGACTTTATACAGGCTGTAAACAATACAAATGAGTGACTGTTAGAAAAACTAAGAGCTCCCATTTGACTGATTTTTCCCATATATTTTAACATACCTTGATGCAACCTCTGTGTTTCTTACCTCTTTACCTATTTTATTATTTTTCTGGGTCACAGTCAAAACAAATGAGTCAGCATTAGTATACCTTTAAGCTCAGCCCATACTCTCATTTTACTGAAGCATGACGCAGCAGCTGAGTCATTTATGCTCATCAGTGACGGAGCAGCAAACCTAGAAATTCAGCATCAGTTTCTTCCTCTAAATCTTAATTTCTCTATTTTGTAAAAAGACAGTTTGGAAATGCAAAGAGATGCCTTGGGAATCCTAACATGACAGAGTCTTTGGCTTATTATTTCACATTTAAAAGCAATTTATATCACAGTAATTATTAAAGTGTACAAAGGAGGAAAAGTACCTATTAAAAAAACAAAAAATACAAACTAATGACAAAATAATAGTCCCAGTGGTTTTGCCCTGATTAAAACTTAATGACTAATCAATAAAACTATAATTATAGCTTTCACCCTGATGCGATTTGAAATAGCTTTTATATTTCTATTGATCAGCAACAGCTTTATATAAAACAAATGTGAGACTATCTTGCTTTGTACTATTTTTATTACAGGTTTGTTGCAGCAAATCTCTAAATCCCTACCTCAATTATTTTCCCACTCCCATCACACCAAGAGGAAAAGAAAAGCCAGCAAGGAGCAGAATCTTACTAGCTGAAAAATGCCTGTTACAACATCGCAGTTTCCACACCATAATGTCAGATTGCCATTTCAATGGCTATCACTATATATTTCTCTGGCCTTAGAGTAGCATGAGCCAAGTACATGAGACAACCCAGAGCACCTTAATTAACTAAGCTGCATTTCTGTTTGTCAGCCTGAAAATGAAAGCAGCAAGAGACTGAGTTATAAGGGTCACAAGACTACAGACTAGCTTGGAAAAAAAGGGCAACAGGTTCTGTACTCATGGCAAGGAGTCATCTGTAGCCACTTGTTCCTTGGTTGCTGATGATTAAAATCACCCAGTTATAGTTTCCTCAAAGAACCCTCACAGGCAGAGAAAGTATACCATAAAGAAGCCACTCATGAAAAAAAAAAACCAACTTTTTTTTCAGTGGATTTTATTGCAGAGCCTTGGAACCTCTTCATGAGTCCAATCACCGTTTTGCTTGACACTGAAACAGCGCTTGAGAAGCTTAACACTTCTTTCTGATCTGCTGTTCCACAAGACACCAGGCAAACAGAGGAATCTAAGGGCTATGCATTGTCATCGTGGTGAAGAACCTCTTGCCAATTTCTAACAGCCTTTATACAATTTCCATGGAAATAAGTTCTGTCCATTGCCTTAATTTAGAAGTCATAACTTGATAGCGCAGGCTCTAATCAAAATCAAAAAGAATGTACCTGAGGCAGCAACACAAACATATTCCACCCAGCCCTAAATCCATCACCTTCTAGCTACTGCTCCTACAACCCCTACCAGAGCGGTTAGTAGGTGCAGCATTCACCTATCTTCATGTGCTTGGTATGTGAAATTAAGTTCCCTGGCCAAGTCCCATTCAATCTAATCAGTATCATTTCCACAGAAGGATAAAAATTACTTGGTAATTAAAGCTGAACCCCCAGAGAGCAGAGAGAGCTGAGCTGTCTCCTGTGGGAAGGTGCTAGGCTAGGCTGCTAGAACAGCAAGGCACCCGGTGCTAAGATAAAGGGGCATAGATGCCCCAGGACTACCCCACACGAAATCAAAAGGCTGTAAAAGCCTTTCCTGAATGATAACATTGATGTACAACCACTACAATATGAAGGTGTATTCACGTTTTGGCACAATCCACAATTCTACTGTCTACTGACTTAGCAAAATCAGCCAATAGACCTACTCAGAATTGTTACTACCTCATTTATTCACATTAAAACAATCCTTCCAAGTGACAGCACTTAAAAAAAAAAAGTAACATTTTTGTAAGAACTGTCACAAGTACAAAGATGGTCAACACTTCAAAAACTAAGATACAACTCCAAACCCAAGTTTTCTTATTTGGTTTCCTCTCCTCCCATAGACACCCACCATATGAACTTTTCTTACCACTTCCCCAAGGGAGGCAGCCACCATGTGTGTTGCTGGAGACAAGTAAGATGTAGAGCCATGGTGAAGCACAGATTTCACATTCTCATAGGTGATGAAAAATGCAGCAGCTGAAATTCAAGAATACACGAAATCATTAAACTGTTCATCACAAAACTAGTACAAAAACATTTACAGGTAGATTTTGACACCTATTGTTCTGCAACTGTAGAAGACGACAGGATATTTTTGCCCCAAAACAGTACAACAGTATCAACACAATCTGTGGGACAATTTCCTCAGAAGCTCATGCTCCTGGCTATCACTGGTAAACCTCCCATTAACATCAAATGTGTCAGGACTTAAGGCCGTATTTAGTACTGAGATAAGGAAAGACATGTTAATTGGTCATGAATGCAGGCTTTGAAAAAATTATATCTTCCATGTTCATAGAGAGGATGGACTTTATTTTTTTTGGGGGGGGGATCTTAAAGATCTGAGTAATTGGAAAAATAAATAAATAAACCTGCAAATATCAGCAAGATTCATACAAGTCCACTACCCTGCAACGTGCAAAACTGTTTCAGTAGCAGTCATTAATAAGTTCTTCCTAGCTACTGTCAGTTTAATACTTTGCACTTTCCTTAAAAGAAAAATATTACAAGCTTCTGAAGGGTTGGTAAAAGTCCTGACCAGCGAACATACAAAATTAAACCGAGCACAGCAACATGAGCTGTGTTTACTCACTGCAACAGCCAACAACAAAGGCACTTGCACCTTAAGGGTTACTCCTTCTCCTAAAGATAATTTCAGTTCTCAGTCATACATTGGAAAGATAAAAAGCACAGTTCAGATTTTGAAGATGTAAATCCTGAAAAAAAATGACATGTCTTGCGGGAGAACAGATTTTAATTGTAAAGAAGGGCTATGTGAATTGCCTTCTGCTAATCAAAAGATGCTTATCACCGCAAGAGGAGATAACAGAGCAGACAAGATAAAGAACTGAATTTTTTTATATCATTTTATGAAGGACATCAAACATCTGAAGGTGTCAGTGGATTTGTCAGCAAAGTTCTCCTAACATTTACTACTGACAGCATAGCTTGGTGCTTTTTTATCCCTCCCTACAAAGACAAAATGGAAAATGGCATTAGGAATTTTAGACGCCTTTTCTCTGCAGGGACTACAAGCATTTACTTTTTTTAATCTTAATTTCAGAAGTATTCCTGATGTCTTCTCATTTTAAGTGTTGTAGTTGTTTCTAGGGATAAAAAGACGGGCATAGCATCCCCAGGGCAATCAGCTCAAAGACCTCCAGTGCTCAAGCACTTGGAATTTTGATTCGTTTCCAAAACCATGAAATAGTGTGTCGTGACAAAAATGCCCTGGGCAAGCAAGACTCAAGCCCTCTTTGGCACCTAGAAATGCTTTAGGGTGCCCCTATAAGCAAGGATGGGCTTATAAGGCATATCCAGGAACACTTCCAAGGAGTAAGGGTTGCTTTTCAGCGTAAATGTGCATCAGCCTTCAATCCAGGCTTGCTGAGTTTATCTAATACTGTGCAGTTCTAGACAATGCTCTTCACAGCTGGACATGGACTCACAAAATCCAAACAGTCACCTGCAGTAGAGGAAGCCATGGACATGAATGTCCTGTACTACATAAGTTCCCACTTGAAGAGACAAAGCATAATCTGAAGAAAATTTACCATTTGGAAAGGATCCTATAGCAGTGGAAGGAACACCAGCATAGATGCCACGAAAACCACCAGCCTTCCTAAATCCTTGAGGACTCTGCAGTCTTGTTTTTACAGTATCCAGAGGAAAAAGGATCAAGTCAACACAGACACCAGCAACTCCACCAGCCTTCAAGACAAAAACATGGAGTAAAATGCATTAATATTCATCAAGGTGACGTTGTGGTGCTTATGGGAGTAACTGGGGCAGATCTGAACCAAAGCACTACTGACCATATCCTTTCTAAGGTCAAGTTATAAACTGATAAACAGACCTCAATAGCTTCTAATAGCTATAATAAGGAAGCTCCAACAAGAGAGGAAGTAATAGGTGTTACAACTTCTAAACAATTTTAAATGTATTTTTAAAACAATCACTGTGTTTTGAATAGTACAAGCAAAGCAATGAACACTTAAAAAGCAAGACAGTGAATGCCACTTATCAAGATGACACAGCACAGAACAACCAACACCTGTAGGAAGTTGTGTGATAATATCAGGGGGAGACAGAAGCAATTCTTTAGCATCTCTAAGGAAGCACATTCACATTTTTCTAGCATACTTCTTCACTTAAAATGTTACCCACCACCACCCCCCTTTTATTTGTTGAACAAAGCCAAAAGTAAAACTGCTTCATTTTCTTCTGTTGACAAAAGCCTATAGAAAAAAAAAATCCTATTAAAGATGTTTTAAAAATCATGAGGAAAAGGGGAAGGATTTTATCCAAAGCAATTCTTAAAACCAAACCCTAAACAAAATATTTTCAACTAAAGTTCAATCTTTTTCCCTTCCCTGTGTTTCTAGATGACTTTTAAGATTCCCCAGCACATGGCTGATCTATAGAAAAGAACAAATTGTCAAAAACAGGAGATGGTTATAAATAGAAAAAAAAAAAAATCTCATGAAAAAATAATTTTAAAATCAACTGCTAGCATTAATACATTATGAAACATTAATCAGATGTGCTATTATTCAGAACAGAAACCACAGTTTGAGGTCTCCCTCATATAGAACAGAGCACAAGAAACAGCTGCACAAATTTTTAACTCTCCCTGAAAACAGATCACATGATACTCTGATTTCCCCCCCCCCCCCCCCCCCCCCCCCCCCAGGCACGGCAGAAGGGGGCCCATGGGTGTTTCGTATTTTTTTTTTA
>JANIJG010002640.1:0-51507 GCA_024611175.1 Megaceryle torquata
GTCCTCGCGGCGGCGTGGATGTGAGCGCGCAGCGCCAGCCGGAGACAGGCGTGTGGCTGCGGGTGCGCGGCGCGGCGGGGGGGGGGGGGGGGGGGGGGGGGGGGGGGGGGGTGAGAGGGTGTCACACATCTACCCTTTCTTGGGGTGCACGGAGAATACCACACTCATGCATCATATGTGGTGTCCCAGCACCTACCCTTCTCGCTCCCTTCAGCCCCTCTCGGGCCATTCAGGGTGGCTATGCAGCCACCCACCACTTCCCGCAGCGTAGGCACCCCATGATGGGGCTGGGGGATGCCCCTGAAGCCCCGGGCTGCTCACTATATCCCCACGCGTCCCCGCTGCCCCATTTGCAGCTCTTCCCAACCTGCTGGCCTGGGAGGACCAAGAGGGTTTCAAGAACAGCTCTGTCTCAGCGCTCCCGTGTCTCCTGCAGTAGCAGCCGATGACTAACGACCTTAAACCACAGTAGCTGCTGGAGCCACTCAGCATTAATAACACAAGACACTCCCCTGAACAACTAGCGTTGCAAAAAGGAAAAAAAAAAGAACAACTCCACACACCCTTCCCCCCCCCCCGCGACTCGCAGCCGCTCTTCTGCCCTCCTCTGCACAGACACAAAAAAAAGTATCTCTGTCTGTTTCTGTAAGATTTTCAACTAGGGTTTCCGTTTGAGAGGATTAGACATGAAAAGAAAAAGACAGAGGAACTCAGGCCAGAGCTGGTAGGGGTGGTAGGGATGGGGTTTCCACTCCGGGGTTTCACCAGGGATTTAGTTCTACCGGCATTGCGCCAGGGGGATGGGATGCAGCTGCCAGCATAAGGGCAGCAGCGGGACCTGGACCCCTGTTCTCGGTAGCTTTCAGTGCATTTGTTTACAGCCCTCAGCTGCCTGCAAGGCTTAAAAAATCCTGAGCTTCTTCTGGCTTCAGTAGTCACGACAAATAAAGGTTTCCCTATCTTCTTCATTTTAATTCCCCCAGATAAAGCAGAAACCTGTCGCTCCCCCCAGCCTAAAGCGAAAGAGTAAAATAAGTTTAAATGACATCACTTCAGAGGTAGAACAAGTCCAAATGGCTAAATCCAAGATACTGTGGATGCAAGGATGGCTATAAGGATATAATACAGGACTGACTGTTAAAAGCTTCAATGTGAATACAAATCACTCCATATCTCTGTTCTCTAAACAAAGCCATTGGCTTGCAAATGTAAGCTTTTCTTCTAAAAAAAAAAATTAAATTGAACCCAAAATAGAGGTAATAGCTGTTGCCTCCTCAGTTTTGCAGACCTGTTCCTGCAATGCAGGTTTTCTTTTTTTTTTTTTTTTTTTTTTTTTAATAGCAGATAAACAAAAATCATAGTGCAAAATGGCTTATCCATATGCCAATCCTACTGAAATTTGCACATTCTTAACAGTGTAAAAACTTGCTATAAAAAAACACTGTGCTACAGTGACTGCAGCTCCATTAAACCCTTTTTAACACACATATCACTTGGTTCCCAATGACACTTTGAAGTCCTTTAAAAACTCTGCATATTGGCTCATGAGCGCTCGCTGCAAAAGCAGAGTGCTAATAATAGGCAAGAAAAATCTTCCTAGCAGAGAGGCCTTTGGAAGGGTTTCTACTTTTATATCTATAGCAAAGTACAAATCTAAACAATGACACTTACATAGTATATAGATAGATCCCAAGCTGCTCCCAGGCATGTAAACATGCAAAGCTTACAGCTCTAGCCTGTAATTGGTTATGTTATTTTCTTTCATTTCTGGTTGTGGAAAGAGTGGTAAGATAACCCAGAATCATGTGTAACGCAGAGTGGGTTTTTGCTATACCTTATATGCATTAGCCAAGCTCTTAAACCAATTAAAGAAAAACCCCAAAGCTTTTAAATTACACAGCCTGGTCAGACAAATGAGGGATTTGCATGTGCAGATTTAGAGCCCAGCTGGGAAGGTGACTCCCCCCAGTGTTAAATTGTTCTCCTTCCCACTCGAATCAGATAGCAAGCCCTGCTTTTTGCCAAGTAGATTTTGTATTACTTCCAGGTCCCTAAGCCAGTAAGATCTAAAGCCATCCTTGTAGAGCAGTGAAGAAGCACATGATGTTGTCTTAATCTGAGCAAGTGCGTGAATGACGTTAATGGGAGGTAAGAAACACATTAGATCTGTCCCAAAGGAAGGGATTTGATCATAAATGCTTCCATTAGGTTTGTGTACAACATCTAAACCAGGGAAGCAGACCTGGGACAGGGGGACTCAGGAGGTGCTGCCTACCTAGAAATAAAGACTGCGTCAGCAGGAGTGACAGGAGACCAGAGCTCTCCCCTCTGCAAAGCAGCAGGGCACAGGGGTGACGCCTGCGATGTCCCCTGACAAGCAGATTTGGAATCTCTGCAGAGAAGGAGACCCTACAACCTTTCTGGGCAGCCTGGGCCAGACTCTGGCAAACTCACAGGAAAGAAATTTTTCCTTATGTTCAGATGGAACCTCCTAGGTTCCAGTTTGTGCCCATTAAGTAATTTCTAGTACTTTTGTATTAGTTCCTGACACCTAATGCACAATGGCCTGGGTTGTGGTGACAAGCTAGTGGACAGGTGAGGTTTCAGCATCCACCTTTGCTGCCCCTGATAGAGATGCCATGAAACCAAGTTTAAAGGTTTCTGATTTTCTGAATAGGGTCTTAAACACAATTTGACAGCCACCCTTTCCCCAAACAGGACACTTCCACGTGATTGCCACTAGAATTGTGAAATCAGATGGATGTTATTCTCAACGCTGCTTTCTATAATGGGTCCCTAAAGACCTATCCATGTATATAGCAAATACATTGAAAAAAAAGGCCTTGAAAAGTAAAGAAAACAGAAAATACTTGCATGAAGAACTCAGAATAGGACATGGAAGCATCAACATGTCATCTGTCAGGATTAAGGGACCACTTGGTTGAAAAAGGGAGACATTCCCTTGAAATATGGAATAGTCAGTTTATGAAAGGATCTCAGCTGGCAGAGACTTTTTGTTGTTGTTGTTTGTTTATTTGTTTTACTATGTGGTTGATTTCTGTTACATTTTTATTTTTAAGACATATGTGTTTGTTTTTTGTTTTTTGTTTTTCTCTTTGTCACATTCATGCATGCATTTTTATGATGATTAAATATTATCTTGGAAGGCCTTCTCTCTCTCCTCTATGACGTGTTGTTCAGTTCTTAAAGGAATAGACATAAGCCTTGTATTTTTGTGTCTGGAGAGATAAAACCTGCAGGAAGAAGCCTTTAGATCAAAGATCCTCTCAGTCCCTTTTCTTCCTTTTATTTTCAAAAAGTCATCCTTTGTGCCCTTTGACTCTGAAGTTCCCACTGGTTCAATGCATTGGTTATTTTTCATTACTGCTCTCCAAATTTCTCTGACTGTCATAATCATCTCTGTGGTTGGTGCATTATCACTGGCATGGATGAACATTTCCAAAGCCCCATGTGGCTTTGCTACTGCACCACAGCCAACTGAGTCATTCCCTCTGTCCCAGTTTCCTTATCAGTTGCTGCTTTCAGTTCAAGTTATGCATCTATTTCAGACTCTCTCTCCATCTCATTGTCATTCAAAGCTGCAGGGAAAGCATTTAAACCAATATTTTTCTACACTCATATCTGAAAATTTGTTCCAAGCGATTGCCAAGCTGGAGCTGAGATGATTATCCTTTATTCTGCAACCTTTAATGAGATTAACTATCCCAGCTTGCAAGAGCTGTTGTTATCAGCACTCTTGGAAACGTAAACCACTGACATGACTCGCTTCAGTTTTGGGTATAACAAAACGTGGGAACAAGACTTTTCAGGCTTTAAAACAGGGAATCCATGACAAATACAGCTCCATTATTGGTGACTCAGTATATTTACTTGACTGGATTTAGTATGGTAAACCACACCTGGCTGCTGTGTTCTTACAACATGCAGGTGACACTAGAAATTCAGAAGTAACCTTACCAACATGGACTTTGCCATTTGAGTTGTGTGGGCACAGTTGTGAACATTTTCAGGTCTACAGAATACCCAATTCTTACTATTAGCTAGACAAAAGAAACAACCCTGGCAATTAAGGAGCAAAAGGAATATTACCGAGAAAGGACTAATTAGAAAGACTTAGAATCCTTAGATAACTTGTAAATACAAGTCAGGAAGCCCAGGATGGACACCGCCCTGCCCTGCCTCTAAGAAAGAGCCAAGCATTACCAACTCAGCGTGATGGCATTTTTCTCCCATTATTGCCTTGCCATAAATAGCTGGTAACCTTCTAGGCAAGCCAAAACCAAGTCCACTGCATTAATCACTGCAGAGCTATCGCTATTGCATCAGGATTTTGTCAGAAATGTAACCCTGCTATTTGGCTTAGTGCAGTTTGAAGTAATGGTGGAGGGGGAAAAGCTTGCCCCAGATGCTGTCAGGTTATAAATGTTTACAAGGGGAGTGATGTGACATGAGAGGAGAAAAAATAAATGTTTGATTGTGTTTGTTCCATTTGATCTTTCCTCTGGTAAATGCAAATAAAAGAAATGCAGATAGGCAGCCTCTTGATCTCAAGACAGAACATGTGCCAATAAAAGATAATTATCCCCACTGTCTGGGTTAGGGAACAGTAGTAAATGTCATTGTGAGGCATTTTTAGCACATACCAAAATTCACAAGATCATTGAAATGTATTGTTTGAGGCTCCTACTGAGGCTTCCATGCTCAGAAGTGGGACCTGGACAACATGTGTACAGTTGATGGAACTTCATAGTTCAATAATACAGTGAAGGGCTTTTGTAATTTTTTTCCCCCTCTTTCAAAGAGACATTTAACTTATTTGCTTTGATAATAAAAGACCTGCAGGTGAGCTGGACAGTTTCCATCAGCAAACTGGCCCTGCAGGGACAGCATCCATCATCCATAGATGAATATGCAAAGAGAGTGCAAGCTGATTTTTCAAATATTAATTAAGAAAGTCACTGGGCAGCCAGCCATGGATAGAGTTTTCATGTTCTATGAGGAAGTCAGGCTATATGAAAGCACCCAGAGCACTTGGAGGATTATATATCTACTCATTCCAACCAGCTGAGGCTGAGGTTACAGTCAATAGAGATTGCACTGACCTCACTGATCACAGAATCATAGAATGCTCTGGTTTAGAAGGGACTTCCAAAGGTCATCTAGTCCAAACCTCATGCAGTAAGCAGGGACATCCTCATCTAGAACAGGTTGCTCAGAGCCTTATAATCAGGTTTTATACAGACAAGCCAAACTCAGGCATGAGGTTAGCCCTTAACACTTTATCTTGCAGATCTATTACTGAAAATTCATGGAGGGCTTACTTGCACTTGTCTGTCTTCTCACTTGCAGGAGATTTTATGCTGGTGTCTGACATTGATGGTTTAGTTTTGCATATATATGAGAAGATGACATGGGCAGCTGGTTTTAATTACCATCCTTCATAGTCACCTCACCATTAAGCTGAAACATGCCTTTCCAAAATGGCTCTGCATTTAGAAAACCTTTCTTCCTTCTTTTGCTTCCTTACCCTGTCTGGCTATCCTCCCGATTTATCTTTTCCCAGCTTCAGACTCAGAGTTGTATATTCTCTTTTTTCCTGGCTCATTCAAGAAATTAAGGTATTAGGGAGTAATACTTGGTGAAACACAGGAGCTCATTCAGGCTCCTTCTGAGGGATGTGGTAGGGTGGACAGCGGGGGCTCAATGCAAATTTGATAAGTTGATTCATCCCAGGAGAGACTTCAACCTGGAGAAGGCAGGCATGACTCCTGCCTCCATGAGGATCAGCCCCAGGAGAAGCCAAACCAGCAGTACACAGACCATCTCATTGTAAGCAAGGGACAAAGCAGGTAACGCATCACATTTTTTTTTCCCCCCACTCAAGCTGTGCCCTGAACGGAGAGTATTTCCACCTGGTCTCCAGCCCTTCTGCACATGTTGGAGTCTTTAAATCATCCATCAAGGCGTCACCCTTTGTGTGCAGTGGGATGGCTGCCTGACTCCTTTGCTCATTATTGGCCTTCGTGGGCCTTTTCATCCAATTCAATGAAATATAAATAGCATTTCAGCTAAATGTTCACCCTCTTGTAATACCTTCCCAACATCTTTCTGCTCCCGCTACAGATGTATAAAAAAGCACTGGAATATCTTTCAGTGGGTTACTAAATCATTTTTCACCCTCAGTACAAGGTTTATTAAATAAAAATAGTATAGGGACATGCATTAGCCAAGTCTAGACAACTAAATTTTTCAGACAAAAGAAGCAGGTAATCATCTGCCTTGCAGATCAATCTGGCTGTCACGATAAAGTGCTCCAAGCCTGCTGATGCTTGACCCTCCTCCTTTTTCTGACAAGATACGTCCACAGCCACAATTTATTTTTTTTTTTAATACAGCTGATGGGCACCACAAGAGGTATTCTATTTTCTTTGCTAAATAATGTAGGGTGAATACTGTACAACCAGCTGACAGGTAGAGAAGGGAAAATTCAGGAACATTGCCCAGGGTTTTAATGAAGTGTGACACAGAAGTAGTATCTCCTCTGTCTTCTTGGCTTAGAAAATAAATTAACAGTGGAGTATTCGTGGATTTAGTCTCCTGGTTACTTGTTCAACACTGTGCATCACTTAGACTCAGTGTTTATGTATATTCAAAGCAACAGGCATAAATTAACCACAGAGCTGGAGGGTGTTAAATAACTTCCAATAAAACTTCCTCCCCTCATTGGAGTGATTTCTCAAAATGAAAATACCTGAGTAAACAATCTGGTCTAATGTTATGCCCAGAAGATAATAAACTGGGGACTGAGCAACTTTCACCTTCTGAACTTCAGCATGTGAAGGCAAAGGAAGCCCCTCCATTGCTTCTGGAAGAACGAGTAAGGGGAAAGGCATTTTAGGGACCCAACAAAGCTGTTCTATCAGTCTTACAAAAAAGGTGGCAGCCAGACACCCCAGCAGCAAGTCTGTCATTCTTCACTAAATTCCCATCACATTAAGCCAAGGAAGACAACAGGTATGTCCCAGAGATCTCCAAGCCCTGAATTCAACACAAACCAGCAGCCGCTCCTAGCAGTGATCAAATGCCAAGAAATGTTCCCCAGGAAGCGGAAATTATAACAATTATATAGCTTGCTATGCCCAAATCTATTCCATACATACTGGAAATATCTCTATTTGCCATCTATGGGTGCATTTCTTTCTGTGCACTGGTAACGTCACAGATCCCCAGAGGGGAGTTTGAATAATCGTGCCTCTGAGCAATGCAGCAATAGTGGTGTTGGTAAAAGTTCAGATAAAAGATAATGTACGAGATGATGAATTTCATTTTATATTAGGAGCTGGGGAGGCAGTAGACCAAAGTTTCTTTTGGGCTGGAGGAGAAGTGGGGCACAGTGTATGGGCTGTGTACCACCAGCGTGGCTGTAGTTAATACCAGGAGGGGTAAGCCTGGGAGCCCTAGCCACAATAAATAGTTATGCAGTAATCCAGGGTTCTGGGTATCTAGGTCTCACTGGTGGTTTTCTTTTAGCCAAGCCTTTCTCCTTTTCACGTTCTGTAGCCAAATTTCCTGACTTCAAAGTCCTCCACAAAAGAAGTATCCTGCCCCAACGCTCTGATGCGGAAACCATGTCAGTTGGTTAAGAAATTTTAACGATCCCATGTCACAAGTTCCTGTGCACTTAGTGATAAGGAAGTGAGAAGAGGTAGGAAGCGAGTCACATTCCTGCCCAAAAATGACCATCTGGGGTTGGGTGTCTCAGTTTGGTTCTCTGATCCCCTCCTAACAGCTGGGTGTTAGCAAATGCTTCACACTGGCCTTCTGAAAATCACATCCCAGTAAAGCCTTTCAAGATGAGCAGCCAAAACCCAGAATCATCACTGTGGCAAAATTTGTATATAGAGATTAGGAACTATTGGGTGCTAAATAGGTAAAGGAAAGTTGCTCGAAGCTGGTATAATTTCCAGACCATCAAAACTAGAAAACACTTGTCCTAGATGTATTTGGTGCATCACTGCTATTTTAGGCAATAATTTGTGATGCAAAATTCATAATTCATGTGCCTGCATCATTCCTTTGCTTTAATCCTACATCCAGCAGTTTCTTTTGATGCCAAACAAAAATAACCACAGTCACACAGCTGTAACTTTTAGATAAAACTTGCTGCCTGTGTTTATCAGGTTACTGTTCGTGTTTTCAGAGAGGTCATCCAATCCTGCTCTTGCCAAGAATGCCATCTGCTCCACAGGCTCCCAAGCCCCTACTTTGCCACTGCACAGTGCTCAGGGCAGCATCCTTGGTGCTCCCCTGCATCCCCAAGAAGGTTCCACCTCACTAAAGGGCTCTCCTAATACAGTGGGCTTGTTCCTTGCAGAAGATGCTACACACTTCTACCTGGTATGCAAGAGGGAGGATACTCTAGACCACAACATAAGAAAATGTGCTGATATGCCAGGAAACCTTAACTAACGGTAGGAGATGATGGTACCCAAGTGAAAATGAATCATTCCCTTCCTCTCAGCAAGATAAAGCAGAACATGCTGTGAATACAGGCTCTCTGAAGTGCTGGTTTGGATTTGCAATGGGAAGGGTAATCAGCAAGATTTCCAGCTGCATTGCCCCCCCTGCCAAAAGGAAAAAAAAAAAAATCTGGCAAATTTTTTCCTCATGTCCAACATAAACTTCCCCTGGAACAACTTGAGGTCTTTTCCTCTTGGCCTATCACTTGTTCCTTGGAAGAAGAGATTGACCCCACCTGGCACCAGCCTCCTTTCAGGTAGTTGTAGAGAACAAGAAGGTCCCCCCTGAGCCTCCTTTTCTCTGGGCTGAACAACCCCAGGTCCCTCAGCTGCTCCTCACAAGACTTGTGCTCTAGGCCCTTCACCACCTTCATTGCCCTTCTTTGGACATGCACCTGCATCTCAGAATATGCTATGGATTCTTTCCATTCTCATCTTTACTTTGCACTTCACTCCTCTTGGCATAGTGTGGTCACTGAGATAGTAACACTTGGCTGTCATGGCATGACTGATGGGTTCTCACCCTTTTGGTGGTGCTGACTGCCTCTCCACAATCACCATCCAGATGTACCCATGTTCAGAGCTTCCCCTCACTCTGTAGCCCTCTCCTAAGGCATTTCTGAGAGAGAAGATAATTCCTCCAACACAAGCCTCTTACTGTATCTCCCCTAATGGTTTGTTGTCCCTGCAGACAGGCAGCTAGAACTTTCATCATTTCTAAAAGCTGCACACTTCTGTTTGGGGCACTTGGGGCATATCCCAGAGCAATCCTGCTCCACCATAAACATGTGCTTTCAGCATTTCCAGAGAAGGGCAGGTAAACAGGCAGGATTACTGTCTGATTTTGCCAAAGGAAAGACTCTGCACATACGCATGTGTGTGCACACGCCGGATATATCCTGGGAGAAGAGTCCTATCTGCAAAGACATTTTTTTCTGTCACAGTTACAGGGAAAGAAAGAAATGGAATAAAATTCTCTGTCCTCTTGACTAGAGAAAAAAGATGTTATCTGATCATTTATCTATCTGCAATAATTAATTCAAGGGCTTTGATTTTTTTTTTTTTATTGGCGTGTCTGCAGTACAAGGGTATGAAAAGATTCAATATGTATTCAAAAGAGCACTTAATCTTGAAACGCCTTATTATGCATTTCCAGGAGCCAGCCTTCCATTTGAGGAGCTTGTCAGGATTGGTCTTGCTCAATTTTAAAAGTTCATATTTGGTGCTAATAAGTAAACATAATTTTTATGGCTGTTTGTACTTCTATCTATCTCACATGCTACGTAGACAAATCTAAATAAATGTGTTTATTTACTTCAGGCACTTCCCTGAGGGATGCAATTCACCCCCAGAGCACCACAGTCATGGCAGAGGTGTGTGGCTCTGGATCAGGGATCCTCAGTCATTGCTGGACTTACATGTGAGCTGCCTGAGGAGGATTGTGCTCCAGGGTGGAAGAGGCAGGACATCTTTGCAGGGAAGCTGTGCGGGAGGGAGGGACCCTGACTGGATGTGGGCTCATCCTGGCCAGCAGCCGAGATGTTAATTAACAAGCCTGGGAGCTGCAATCTCAGCAGGACAAGGGCTTATTGTTACCTTTCATTTTAAAATATTGCCCAATTGTTTGGGAGTTTTATTTCTTTGGTGATTCAGCCACAAGTGGGAAAGGTGATGTGACCCACTGAATGGCCTATCCATCACACCTATTGGGGTCACCACCGGGGAGGGGGCAGGGACCACCAAACCTCAGCTGCTGGCTCCACTTCTTGAGTCCACTGCTTGGCCCCTCAGCACCTCAGGCGTGATCCAGCACAGGGCTGGATCACCAGGGGATCATGTGTCAGCTCCTGTCCACATAGCAGGCATGCAGCACTTGGTAGGACCATCCGTGGGACAAATAATTTCCTGAGTTAGAAGTGGGCTCATCACTGCAGTGGATCGGGGGACGCTGAACTGAAAAGGCAGTTTGTGGGGACCAGCTCAAACCCTTGCTGAAAGACCATATGCCTGCCTCCTTGGTGAGAAGGACAATTTATCCTTTGCATTCTTGAGCAGTGCAATCCCCTGCTCCTCCTAACGCCATTTCCTCCCATCTCCTTCCAGACCATGCCAGTCTATCAGCCTATGTGCTCTCTCACCTATGGATGAAACCAAACATGCAGCCATCCCTAGAAGGTGAATTTTGGCTGAGCTGAATCTGCAGTGCTGATGATCAACAAATGCCACATATTAGCTGCACTGGGGAAAAAATAACAGGGTTTTTTGGCAACATAGGTTTCCCAAATCCCCTTTGCTGCTTATTTTGCAGCCCAAGATCCAGTAACTTGACTCTGCTGGGGATATGGAAAGCTGTGCGCCTTGCCAAAGCCAGCTCATGCCCTGCGGGATCAGGCCCAAGGCTGCATATAAATCAGTTACAGGTGCTTGAATTAAGAGAATTAATTCCTAAGACCTTCCCATCCCTGGGAGGTTCAGATCACAATGAGGCAGGCAGGGGCCAGGCCAACATGAAACACTATTAATCCTGTGTTTGCCCCAAGTGTGACGCACTGCTGGGAGCTATTCTTTGTGCTCATAGCAGGAAGAACTGCCGGGACAGAACAGATGTTATTCTCTCTGTTTGCAGGGAATGGCTCATGCAAGACATTAAATTTCCTGATGCCATCACTAAATCCCAGGATTCTCCTCATGAGTTATTCAGCACCTGTCACTCTGGTCTTGCACATCTGTTTTATCATCCTCACATCCACCTCTGTCTTTCAGAGATGAATATTTATTATCTTCATTGCAACAGCAGAATCAAATCCTCTGTTACTTTTCTAATGCAGCTCCTTTCTGGAAGATAAGCATTCCTATCTCCCAAAAAGATTAACTTCTGGTTTTCATCCCAGGGTATTTCAGGAGTGGATTACTGCCTAGCTCAAATCCTCATCACAGCATTAAGGGAAACAACATTTAACATCTTCAGCTGGGGTGTGGGCATCTGATTACATCCTGGACCAAATGATACCTGGTGCTGTGTTTCTGGCTCATGTCAGATGACACTGCCACAGGGCTATGGATCTGTCCAGATGCAAAATGGAGAGGTTACCTTTGCATTTAGCTCAAAGAAGGCATGGCACATTACCAGCCTGTCTGGGAGACAGGAACGGCTGCCCACAGGAGCAGGCTTCAGAAGCTGGGAAACTGTAAAGAAGGCTGATAGAAATGGGCCTTCACTAACACAGTCAAGAGCCTGAAAAATGCATTTTTAATGTGCTAATGTGTCAGCAAGAGAATTATGAGTCCATTAACAAATGGTGAGCACCTTTGAGTTCTCATCTCACCATACTGCAATTTTTTTTTACAATACATGATATAAAATTGTGCTCCTACACCATCTTGGGTGCCCCGATATGCCATTAGAAAGACTAGGTGGTCTCAGCAGCACTAAGGCACTAATTTCCACCAGGAACTTGGCCAATCAGGCAGTTATATATATGCCTTCCCTCCCTTTACAGCCTGTGAAGCACAGCTTCAGCCCTATCCAGCAACGCTGGGGCCTGACAGTGCCACCTTTGGGCTGCTGGACCAGGCACATGGGGTGTGGGGCTCACACACCACAGGGATACTGACAGCAGCAAGGTATAGATACTCTTGCTCCCCCAAGATGACTTTGCTAGACAGCAGCATGAGTGGGAAGCCATTGGGCACTGGAAAGTTATCACTCTACCCACCCTGGGCTGTGGACAGAAAGTGGGAACCCAGGGCTTTGGGAAAGGTCTGACAGAGGGTATTGTGAGTCAAGCAATATGTGCAGAGGGACCAGCACGGGTGAAAAAACAGCCAAAATAATCCTACTGCTGCTCTTTAAATGTCATACTCCTGGCAGAGGAACCTTTCACATGTTTCCCCGTTCACATCTCCAAATGCACCAGGCTTCTGCTGCTTGGGGGGTGGAAGTGGGGAGCTGTGCCCCGGGAAAACCTTGTGGATGAGCCATTTTCCTCTGGCAAAGATGCAAGCAGTTTTGCACAGCGTACCGCACCCGCATCCTCTGTGTCCTCATTTATGGAAAACTTTTCTGTTTTGAAGTTTAGCAGATTCCTACACTACTTTTCCTGACTGCTTCAAAAACAACCCCGACACCAAAAACTCCCTACTAATTAGCAGGGAATGAAGTCCCACAGACTCAACCTCCCGCTTGCACATGGCATGCTGGTAGGACAGCAAAGATCTCTGGGGTGCCTTTGTCCCTTGGGAAGGGGATATTAAATCTGAGATATTTCAAGAGAAATTGAGGGAATACAGACAGAGCTCATGAAAAAAATGCTGTGTCTTATTAAAAAGAAGCCACCCAGCCTCCCTCCCCCTCATGACAACCCAGAGGAGTCCCAAAACATAATCAGTTTAGGCTGAACATCATGTTGCCTACAAGATTAAAATCAGACTCAGGAGGTTTCATCAAGGGAGAGTTTAACTGGTGGTGCTCAATCAGGCTGCAAATCCTCTAATGACAATTGAAATAAAGTCATTCAAGACACATCCTTAAGCATTACAGCAAAGAAAGCCTCCCCTTGGCTGCATCACTTGGCAAAATTGTATTAGGTATCTCTTTTCCCTCCCACTCTATGTCCATTGCTGTCTTGGGGCCATAGCCTCCCCAAGCTGAAGCTCAAGGCCAGCATCCTACTTGGAACAGGCAGCACTGGGTCCCCTAGCTTTGTGAGGGGTCCATAAGTCATATCTTACAGGAAACTGTCTATAGATAAGAGGCAAATGCGATAAGAGAGGATTTTGGGTGAGCCTCCCAGCTTGTTTGGCTGAAACTGTTAACAGCTAGCTGCTGTTCTCCACAAAGCACCTCCAGCAAGGTGACTGTGGTAAAGCTGACAAATACTCTGCTGAGATAAAACATCAGTTTAGAAAACGTCTACTTCCAGTAGCAGCTTCTTCACTTGGATAAGGATGGCTAATGAAATGTTTCATTTGTCCTATGTGTGCCCCTGAAAGATAAGCATCACCAGACCAGCTCTGCTCTTCAGAGACCTTCAAGGCCTCCCAGCTAGAAGTGAAAATAAAATGTAAATCTGTTACCCAGTAAGTTTGAAACTGTCTCCAGTTCTTTTTAACCTTGCTCTCACGAGGCTGCTGTGGGACAGTCCTCCCTGAATCAGCACTTTGAAATCACCTTGCTACAAACATTCACAGCTCTTTCAACATGCATTTTACACCTGACCTAACAAACTTTGCTTTTGACATGACTCGAGTTTCAGCCTGATTTCACACAGAAAGGGTTCCCATTTCAATCCTTTAACCTCTGCATAAGTCCCAAAGACACATGAAGCAGCTGGAGTGACGTTGAATAATCAGGTGGCACCTTGTTCAGTCTCCCGGAGAAACCAGCAGTACCCAATCCAATTACACATCAGACAGAAAAGTCATTACTTGTGTCACCTCCGAGCATCCAGCAAAAACTTAGTAAAAGGTAAAATTGCCTTTTCACTCACACAGGTCCTGATCCAGCACCAACCTGAGTTTAGGTACCTGTTTATCACACTGAAATCAAGACTCTTTTGCTGCATAGGTAAGTGCTTTGTTAATCAGGGAACTGAGGTAAGCCATGCAGATGTTTAATATTCAAATATCACTGTCATCTAGGGAGTGAGGGAGGACTGAGAGTCTCATCCTGATTTAGCAAGCTCAGGGGAAAGCAAAGACAGCTCAGACAGCAGTAAGGGAAAAACACTCTGTCCTACGAATGCCTTCCAGAGTTTGCAGGGATTTTACCCTCCGCAGTGTGAGGAGGTTGTGGAACTGTGTATGAATCACAGAGCAGAATCACAGAATGGTTTGGGTTAGAAGGGACCTTAAAGATCATCCATTTTTAACCCTTTTGCCAGGGGCAGATACACCTCCTACTAGACCGGGTTGTTCAAGGCCCCATCCAATCTGAATTTGAACACTTCCAGGGATGAAGAAGAGACTGCCCCCTAACTGACTCCAACCTCTTTTCAGAGCATTGCAGAGAGTGAGAAGGTCTCCCCTGAGCCTCCTTTTCTCCAGGTTAAACCCCGGGTTCTTCAGCTGCTCCTCACAAGTCTTGTGCTCTAGACCCCTCACCAGTTTCATTGCCCTTCTTGGACACGCTCCAGCCCCTCAATGTCCTCCTTGGAGTGAAAGGCCCAAAACTGAACCCAGGATTCAAGGTGATGTGCATTACCAGGGACAACTGATGGGAGAGAAACATCAGTAACATGCACCCTGGGGAAGTAAAATGAAGTCCTGGGTGGGTCATGAAGACCCCAAAAGATTTCACAAATAAAGTAAGCAGGATCTTGTGTGGTTGTTTTGCAACCGAAAAGACAGTCATCACCTACCTGCCTCTTTGCAAGGGAATATTATTCTTCCCTGCAAATGTAAAGGTTTAAGAAGAGATTTCTCCACACTGAAAAAGGAGTTGCTTCCGAAAAGCAGTAATGAAAGCCCAGAGTGCGCAGGCTCTCACACACCACTTGCTTTTGTGCAGGATTACTTTGCGTTGCTGCTCTTCTCCTCCTTACAAGCAGGCTAAGCAGCTGACTTCAGAAGATACATATTTTTCTCGATTCAAGTTTTCTGATAAAAGAATATACTAACTTTCAAAGCAAAGTCATTTCAAAAACAGGAGCTAAAATTAGGTTTTGTGGAATTTTTTTTTGTTCTCTCTCCCCTTTTACAAGCTTTTACAAGCAATTACCCACTTAGTATTTTGAAATTATACAAGAAATTTCAATAGCAAGGTTTTTTTTCCTGCTGCTCCTTGAATGTGAAGCCTTAAAAGCTTTTCCAGAGCACACAACAGCATGAGCAAATGAATTTGCCATTTTCATTCTCTACTTTTTTTTTTTGTTAAATGAATGGGAAGCAGTAGGATACTTGTTCATCATTAAATATGTTTTTTTTTTTTTTTTAATTCCATAAAGGCAAATCTCTGTATGACTGCTCTAGAAACTGAAGGCAGGGTTCTTGCCTGTACCACAGCCCTTTGCGTTGCTGTGGGAGTGCTTCCGAAATAGCTGCATGGGCCATTATGCCAATGCATCTCTCAAGCCTCAATTTCTCTCATGGCAGGGTGGGATGCGTGGGGGGAGACAAATTTAGCGTGCTTGCTCATGCAACTGTCCCACACAATGCACACCCCATAGAAAGAACTGGGCCACACGAGGAGATGGGGCTCCCCTAAGGCAGGTCTGTGGGAAGTGGTGAGAGCCACATGGCAGTGCCATGGCATCCAGCCAGCCCTGGACCTGGACCCTCCTGGTCAAGCTGCATCCACCTTGCCAAGTGCCAGTGCAAGAGAGAGGCCACTGGGATGTGTCACCTGCTTCGACAAGGCCAGAGGGATCTAAGGAGAGAGACAGCTGCCAGCATGTCCCAGTTTGAGTTAGAACAGAACTAATCCTGTTCAGTGATTTTACTTTTCAGCTCATTCTCTTCTAAGTCACTGCACTTTCTGAAGTTAATGGCAGGATTTTTGCAGACAGTCTCTGCTTCTGGCAGTGATAACACTCCATGTTTAAAGTCACTAACAAAAATTGGGATGTGCAGAAAGTATCTTGCTTATACTTGCTCCTGTGCAGACCAAGGTCACTGCCCGATCTTGTGCACTGTGCTGGGGGTACAGAAAGTAAAAGGCCATGTCTGCAGGGAGGAGAGGCCAGGAGGGGTGACCCTAAATTGACCAACAAGGGATTCCATCCCATAAATGTTCCAGAATCCAGTTCCAGAATTCACCTTCTGAATTTGGTTCCCATCTGCCACTGAGTCCTGTCTGGGACTTCCGCAGTGCCTTCCGACAGCATCAGTGGTGATGGTGACTTTGCTATCAGGGGGTTTGGGTTCAATATTGGCTCTGTATATATTTTATTCTATTATTATTTTAATTAAAGTTCTTTTAGTTGCCTTTTCCAATTGCTAAATCTTTCTCCCTTATTCCCTTTTTCTTCCTCTTTGGTGAGAGAGGTTAATAGAGAGCATCTGTTGTTTGTCCAGTGGCCAGCCCAGCCCTACCCCTTGTCACAGTGATTCACTCTCAAGAGCCTTCCACTACCCAAGCGGTGTCCATGTGCCTTGGTGCAATGTGGATGGGCACGAGGTGTTTGTAAAATCAGAGGGCTGGGTAGCCAGTTCTTCTCCCACCACTTCCCCTGAGCTCGGGGTGTGCAATCTGGGGCACTCACCTTAGTGGGGAAGGTAAGCGTAACCTTTCCCTCCTGCTCAAGCTGTCCTCCGAAGGTGGGGTTTTGTTTGCTCCTTTCTGATTGTCACACAGATGCCCACCTGCCAAGATCACACTGCTGCTGAGTTAGAGGCATTTGTCTCTTATTACTTAGGAGTGAAAGGTTTCATTTTGTCAACGAGCAGTACCCATCTGAAGCACCAGCTCTGCCATCTGTAAATAAAAAGCAAAGGTTATGCACAGCCGAGCCATCCAGGTAGGTAAGGGAGATTAATGAAACAACTCAGATTCTCTGTTCTGCTCCAAGTCTTCATGCAGACAAGAGGCAGCATCAGTGTCTTGTTAAGAAATGTGTTCCAACCCCCACTCTCAGGACCCCTCCAAAATCCCCTGTGGCAGGCAGTGCCTTTGCTTCCACTCATTGCTGACCATGACTTTGCTATAGTGTCTCAATGCTCCAGAGAATAAAACATCTCAAACTCCAACATTGCATGTCCCTGTTCTCATTCAGACTGAATCTTCTCCCAGGTCACAGTCCACTGTAACTTTTTTTTTTTTTCCTTACTTTACTGTCTGTTACCACCTAAACCAACTTACAGCTCCTTGTTAGATCCAGGCATTCATGAAATACTACAGACAGCTTCAGGAAGACACCTTCCTCAGAACCCTTGTGCTCAAATTCATATACTGTTTTCCTCATCCTCCTTTTTATTGTGTCTGCAGGACATAATTTGTCTCCCCATCCAGTATGAAGTTAGTCAGGATGGCTGCCCCTGAGCCAGGTGGATGGAGCAAAGGCCACCTCGGTTGAGGTCTTCTGCATCAGTCTACACTGGAACCACCCTCTAGGTTTCTCACTAAGACAAGCTGTGATAAAATCCCTTCACTGTCTTTTTCAGCTTGGTCTGAGTAGGTGAGGAACTCGCACAAATAAACATCTGTCTTCAGCATGTGTGGTGAGAAGAAAAAGCCTGTCAGGTTCCTCTAGATCTAGACCCAGCTCTTTTGGAGTAGGAGATATGGAACTCAGTGAAATACCCAGAAGAACATGGAGAGGGAGAGAATCAATCCTGACAAGCTTGAACTTCCCCGGTACCCATCTGCTGCAGCCAGAAACGCTCTCGATGGAAGAAATGGAAATACAGGAAGACAGTTACTTCTGCAAACAAAGTAGACAGCAACATTAAACTGACCATGAGCATATCACTGGGTGGTGATTTTGGATTTCACAAAGGGTCCTTCTCACAGGGAGGCTCATGTACTCATGGCAATGGAGATCCCTTCATATACCTCATCCTTGACACCACAAACACATAAACAAGTATATTAAATCAGATACAGATAAGAAAGGTTCCACCTTTTCCCCTCCTCTTTGTACCAAACACTTCAGAATTGTGAGGAACTGTAAAGAGTAAAAGACAACTTCAGAAGAAAAACAAAGTTCCAAGAATCATCACAACTCAGATTTTTATTCAGCAGTGAAGTTGAAAGGAAATATTATTATTTCCCTTCGGGGCAAATGTTCCAAATGGAAATTAAGTAAAAATACTGTCCCCCAAAAGTACTCACAATGAAATTAGTTTTCATTAAATATATTTGTTTGGCAAAATAAAATAAAAAAATTAGAACCCGTACAAGAAAAAATCCCTTGCAAATTTCTAACACTGTAGAAATGACAACAATGTAAACCTGGGTATTTGGCAGTTGGAATTAATTTGTGGAAATTACTGTTGAACTTTGGAGAAAAAAAACAAAAATCACTTTGAATAGCAACAAGCCAATTTTAGAGGCAAGTGAGGCTTAGGGACTGCTATAGGGATGGGACACACTTCATACAGAGTCTGTGCAAGTGATCTGCTACTGTGGGGCTATTTAAAGAGCTAGAAGGAAAAGAAGTTAAAAGCTGTTGCAGCGTATGGTACAGCAAAAACCTGCAGACTTTCCATTCTGGGAGCCGATGATCAGTTGGGTGTGTACTGGTGGCGAGAGCTGAGATGACAGTGGCAAGAATAATGACAGTGATGAATGGTGCAAGCACTGGGGAAGCAGTGAACAACTTTCATCATTGCATTGGATTCAGTTGTGAGCAGACTCTTGGGAGTGTGTGGCTGAGGAAATCTTCTGCTTACAGTAGCCGCTTCTGCTCCCTACCTCTCTCCTCCTTCCAGTTAAAGCCTCTGCCCTGCCAGGTGGGTTTCACAGGCATGCAGTTTGGTAACATCGTCCTTTAGGTAAGAATGTCTATTCCAGTATTAAAAATGTAAAAAAAGTCCTTGGGAGGCTACTTCTTAGTGGCAGTCTTTGCCTTAAGCAAGGCCAGTGGCCTGAAATTACAAGTTAATTAAAGCAATGTGGATTTGGATGAGCAATGGGGAAGATGGGAATGGGGGAAGGAAGGGAGGCAGGGAACAGGGAGGAATGTGAGTGTTTCTACATCCCTCCCCAAATCCAAAATCCAAGGTGCACAAGTGGGTTTCTTTTGTTCCCTCACACTGTTTTTTGTTTTTGTTTTTTTTAATATCTCTCCAGTTATAATATTTCCAGTTTTGAAGCAAGTTTCAGTGGCAGCCTCAGTTACAGTCATAAACAAAGTCGTAGTTGCTGGGCTCCTTTGGGATTGGTGGGGGAGCATCTGGGATCTGTATGTTTTCCAAGTCAAGGAGGCGTAGCTTTATCTCCATGCTGAGCAGCGTGTCCAAGTCATTCCGCGTCAGGTCACTCAACATATCCTTCCCAAGGAGCGCGTTCAGTCCATCGGTCCATACACAATACTACACAGGAAAAAGAGAAAAAACCCTATCATTAACAGACTTGTCTGTACACAAACTGCTTGACTGGCCTGGTCCTCTACAGTTATTACTCCCACGGTGACTTAAAAAGAGACCTAAAATGAGATTGACAAATTTTACTAGCTCATATCATAAAGAAAGAATGATCCACTGAACTGCTCAGAAAATTGAAAAATAATGCCCTAAAAATGGGAAGAAATGGCAGCATTTAGTTGTTTGACAATTCGCTATCTCTTCCAAACTTCTTTTTGGATATTCTTCCATACTTATGGGACAAAGAACAATACTTAGCTTAGGACAATGAACCTCTGGAGAGATCTCATTCTTCCCCTTTTCCACATTACTTACAAAAAAAGCCTGATTATTTTCCACTAAACTTTTAATTCCAGGACAGCTATGTTAGGTGAACTGAATCCCACACAAAATCTTTCTCGACCCTTTGTGTAAGAAATCCTGTACCAACTATCTAGCTTTATATTGGTTTTCCTTTCAGTAGACTAAGTGGTACCAATTAACCTATGCATAGACAGGCTCTCATTTACCTATCTACACCTACTTTACCACTGTTTTACACAAAATAACATACTATGACAACTACAGAGTCCATCGGTGCTGTGTCCTTTAAGAAAATGAAATGCCAAGCTACCCAATATAATTCTAAATGCTGCAAATGCTGAACTGGCTTCTAAAACAACCTCCTCCTTACTGACAGCTGTTTCCCAATTGGAGATGTCATCTTTCCCAACAGCTGACAGCTTGTGATAAACAGGCATTGAATAACCATTTTAATAAACAGAAAATCCAAGGGAGACTGGTGATCTAGAGTCAACTTCTATCAAGTAAGTCACTTCCATTTTACCACTATGAGCCATTTATGCAATTATGGACAGAAGTACTCAAATGCTATCAACTGAAAATAAAGATTTCAATCATGAATTTGTGTGCCAGTTTGCAGGAGAAAATTAAACCAACCCTAACTGCATTTTTATCTTACAAATACTTCTGCTAGATTTCATGCCCCAAAAAAAGGATTTTAAATTTAGCTGACCATTTGCTATATGATACTGCTAAGTTTAAAGATGGCCATGCTTGACCTCATCCTACAGCAGGAATTAAGATTATTTTTAAGGAAGAGAGAGAAAACCCCCTCTTGGTGGGTATATCTTCATCCAGAAATGGGATGGTTAACACACTTCAACATCCAAAGTGAAATCTGCCCCATTTCAGTCAGTAACAAAACAGTAGCAGAACTGAGATTTCACCCAGGGTGTTGGTAAATCACGCTGCAACTTGAATATGAGATTAGATATATTAGAGACTTCAGGGTTCAGGCTGTCCTGCTAAGTACTAAATAAGCAACTTTGCCTATTCTGGGCTACCAAAGTGTGTCACTGAAGACTTCCAAAGTGTGTGATTTGTAAGGAGTGTACACAGAGCATCAAGAAAGGAATATATCCTAGAAACGCAATTATTTTTGAACAGACTATACTTTTTTTTTTTCCTTCTGATTGAATTGAACTTTTCATTGGGAAAATATTTCCAGAATTCACTAGGAGGAAAGGAAGAGAAAGGCAAAAGGCTCTGCTCAGGTTACAGAAGCGCAGAGCATCCACTCCACAGATGCAGTCCCTGACGTAAATCATCCATCACCTGCTCAACAAGTCCAGCCAGCACTTTCTCTGGGGATGAATCCCAGCGAGCCAGAAAGCAGGACTGCAGATCTCTCCTCTTCCAGAGATAACTCATCTGAGGCCCACAAAACACAAACTCTGGCCACAATTCAGATGAGTGTGATGGCCTGGAAAAGGTGCTTCCTCTCTAATCTCCACATTGGCAAGTGCATCTAATTGAACTCCTGTACATCTTGAGCAGAGAGAAATCCTCATGAGATGGTGGAAAAACAGAGGACATTCATTCAGAAGCTTTTTTTAATTTTTAATATGCAAAACAGACTAAGAGCCACTGAAAAATTAATTTTACTACAAGCTCATTTTCATAAAACTCCAATGAAACCTAATTATAGCCTCACTCATCAGTTTCTCTGTCAGAAATCAAGGAGAAGATTAATCCACCTTTTCTCTATGTACTTGAAACCAGCTATTAGTATTTAAATGAAAAACAAACACAATGGAGTTATGTCCCAGTGCTGAATCCTCTGGCTAGCAGGAAGCTCCAATACAGTATACTGCCAAACTTTAATGTGCATGAACAAGATGCAAATATCAATGATACTGGTTCAGTAATGAGATTTTAATAAAGAAATACCTTGGGATTCAAGTTAGTGGAACCAAACAACCAGAAAAGTTGTGCAAGCTCCACCCATCTGGATGCAGCCCCAAGCAAACTGGTCTGAGCTCATTATGGACCTATTTTGAGCAGGACATCAAACTGGGGACACCCCCAACTTCCCTTAGAATCTGAATCTTCCTGTGATCCCAATTCAGATTTTGTTTTTAGGACACATGCAATTCCTATATTCAAACTCAATTTCCACATTCAAACCTCACTCTACAGTTATGAGGACTGTAGAAGTACTTGAAAAAACCCTGTAAGCCTGACCTGAAATTGTCATGTACTAACATCATTCCTGGTGCTTCACACAAAGCTTTTCAGATCTTGAGATGTCACCTAAGCTGACAACACTGCTAAAATAGGACTTCTATTGACAAGCACCCCACTTACTTTGATGCAATCATGGGCTTCATAACATGCTCTCAAGGCATCCTTGGGTTAGTGCATCTCACAATGCTACTGCCCATCAGTGGGGTGCAGTACCAGTTTTTGGACGTTTAGACCATTAAAATCCACTTGTAGCCTTAGGCTATATTTGAGATACAAGTGGCTGAAAAAATGTCCGTTTTCATAACCATTTGGTCTTATGAGCTGAAACAGACTAGGATTCTGTTTCTGTAAAATTTATATCAGAAAGCATCTAACTATGTTCAATTCAGAGGATGAAGACAATCACACTTTGCTTAGACCTACAGCTCTGATGGCACATTATGCCTGACATCCTATTGCTACTTTCTCTTAGATCAAATCTGACCAGCAAATATTTCTCTGGAACCACCAAATCACAGACTGGTAGGGGTTGGAAGGGACCTCTGGAGATCAACTCATCCAACCCCCCTGCTCCAGCAGGGTCACCCAGAGCAGGTTGCCCAGGGTCACATTGTCCAGGCAGGTTTAGAATCTCTGCAGAGGAGACTCCACAACCTCTCTGGGCAGCCTGGTGCAGGCTCTGGCACCCTCACAGGGAAGAAGCTTTTCCTCTTGTTTAGATGGAACCTCCTGTGTTCCAGTTTGTGCCCACTGCCCCTTGTCCTGTGGCTGGGCACCACTGAAAAGAGTCTGGCCCCAACCTCTTTCTCCACACCATTTAGATACTGATAAGCATTGACCAGATCCCCTCTCAGTCTTCTCCAGGTTAAAAAATGAATAAATGTGCTTGAAAATGACACTCAAATATTAATCCCCAGGAAAACCCAAATGAGCATAACTTCCTTAATTTAGTCTCCTAAAATTAACATTTATTTGAAGGATTTGAAGGTTTTAATCCAGAAAGGCAAATGTTGAAGCTGTTCAACTAAACACCCTTCACTCATAATGCAATTTCATGCACTTGACTAATACTACAGTATAACACAGCTTAATGCAATCTTCTGTGTTTCATCATCTTAACAGTGTCCTGAACTGAGACAAAATGTGATGCCACAAAATAAACTTGCAAAGGGAACACTAACTCTTGCTGCTTTAGAAATAAGAAGGAAATATTTATTCCTCCTTTATTTTTTTTAATATAATAGTAAATAATATTCTGTTAAACTTTTACTTGGACATCCTTTGAAAGACATCCAATGCTCCCACATAATTAGCTAAGTTAGTTCCATTACCTTCCAGAGGTAATAACGTTGTTTATTGCCATGTTGTTTTCAAGTAAGACAATGAAGCAGGGATTCTGCTTTGCTATCGGTGTTTACAAGGTCTTCATACAAGTGAGCCCATTGCAAAACAAACCCCTGTAGACATGCAATAGACAGGACCTTCTATGACGACCTGTCACAAATGGTCTTAAGCAATGTGAGAACTCAAGTTTTTGGCTGAAATTGAGAGCTAACAGTGGTATAATGGCCCCTGATGATGGTGGCACCATCACAATGAGCTAATGATGGCATTGATTCTTGAAAAGCTTGGCTCTACACTTCTTTGGTGTCCAACTAAAGTTCACTAAAGTGAACACACAGCAAAAATCCTCCAAGGAAGACCAGACCAGAAGAAATCTTTACTACACCAGGAAACTGTGAGCAAGGTCTGTGGAAAGTGTGAGGTGTACCCAAGCTCTCTTCTTTCTCTTATTTATGGCTCATATTTCAGTAGGGCTTAGAAATACTGATTCTGAATTTGGATCCTCATGTGCTCTGTGATGTCCAAATACAAAACATGTTCCTTCTGTGGCTAAGGATATGCATGAAAATTACAGATCTTTCTCCCACATATGTCCCTCTGCTTTCAGTTTGTTTGAGAAATGACAAAGGTTTAGGTGGACCTGCACTCTGCACCAGGATGACCATTTGCATGTTCTTATAAAGCTGGCTGATGCCATAAAAAAAACTCTAAAAGGGCTCCAAAAAAGTTTCTGTACTCTGAACTTGACTTACCTCGTGTTTGTCTGGCGCAATGAAATTCAACTGGCCACTTGAGTCATACAATATAGAGAAAGCAAGCTCTAGCACCTCCTGGAACAATACAAAGAAACGTGTTAATGCTGTGTGAGATGGACATTCATACATTCTGTCTCTCAGGTCTGCCTGTCTTTCCTACTACTTACTTATTCCTCCAGACAAGTGGAAAAATAAGTTATGGTACTCTCCTATCTGGCCAAGGCTGCAGCAATACCAGACCACTGCAACAGACTGGCACAGCAGGAACCTCTCTACACATGCTTCAGTCATACAAACTCCCCCCACTCAGTGCTGACTGCAGCTCAGTTGGTCATGGATTACTTCAGTATTTGAGTTTAAATTTCAGCTAGGCAGCAGTGAAGGATTAAAATCAATATAATGCACAATAGGACACTTGCAACAGTGTCTACAACAGAAGACCCACAGATTAAATTTGCAAGGTTTGATTCCCTGTGTCAAAAATCTCTCCAATACAGTTAATATGCTTAGGTTCTTTTCATTGGTGGAAATCTATTAAATTACTCATTATCAAGACATTTCTGTCATTTTGTTTCTACCTGAACCAGAATCAGCAGCCTCAGTCAAACTGAACTTGAACTATCTGGGTTAGGCCCAAATGAACTTCAGGAAAGGAAAAAATGATCATCTTTTCCTCACCCTCAGCACTGAAGCAGGAATTTCAAAGATGCCAAAGTGAATTCATGAAGCACTGTCCTTCTCTAGAAGTTACCATGACCTGGGTTCCCATGGGGAAACCCAACCAAGCTGAATAAATAATGAACTTTCACTGGCCAGCAGCGAGCAGGTAAAGTTGTGTTGTCATGGTTACTGCAAGCATCAAAGCACTGAAGAGATTCCAAACCAACCTGGACATGATCCTGGGTTACATACTCTGGGTGACCCTGCTTTAGCTGCTGTTTTAAAATGGAAGAATTGACTGCAGGGACTGCAGCACATACATTCCTCTAGATTTCTACTCCTGATCTCCTGGTCTGAATCAGACGTAGGTCTTTGCAATTCAGTAAGGGCCACAGCAATGATGCGAGGGCTGGAACCCCTCTGCTGTGAGGGCGTGCTAAAAGAGTTGGGGTTGTTCAGCCTGGAGAAGGGAAGGCTCTGGGAGACCTTCTTGCAGCCTTTCAGCACCTAAAGGGGCCTGTCAGCAAGATGAGGACAAACTTTTCAGTGGGGTCTGGTGTGACAAGGGATGATGGTTTTAAACTAAAAGAGAGAAGATTCAGACTAGGAAGAAGGAAGAAATTTTTTACAATGAGGGTGCTGAGACCAGAGAGGTGGTAGAAGCCCCATCCCTGGAAATATTCCAGGTGAGGTTGGCCAGGGCTCTGAGCAACCAGCTCTAGTTGCAGATGTCCTTCGTTTCTGCCCGGGGGTTGGACTAGATAACCTTTAAATGTTCCCTCCAACCCAAAACAGTCTATGATTCAATTACTTTTTAACTTGTGTGATTAAGAGTCTAATCATGAAACTTTCAAGCCTTGGGGATAATTTTGGATGGTTAGGCTCCTCATGGGAAATGCTCTTGTTTTCTTGAGTTTAGTTATTATGTCTAACTTGCCATATTGCCAGGCCATAGGAGACAAAACTGTGTCAATTCCCCACAGAAGCTGCAGATACCAATAGCACAGGTGCACTCAGGAAACAAACAGCTCATGGCTTATGTAGCCTTTTTGTGTTTTTTGGCATGTCTCAGCCACACCTTATTAAAGAGTAATGTCCCTCATTACAGAAACAAATCTACCTCTGCCCACACAAACCTGGCATTATCTCCTCACCGAGCATTATAAATTACTGCCACAACATGTCAAGTCGTGCAACTGAGGTGGTGAAATAAAATGAAGCATTGCAAAAAGGGCTTCTACTGCTCTGCTATGATGTTCCTAAATTTCATGAAGGTCAAGAATAATCCCACAGGCCTGGTCCCTCAATATTTGTCCTTTAGGAAATTCCAAGGGATTGAATTTTTTGCTCATCTCAAAGAAAGGAAAAGGAGAGAAAATCCTGCCTGAAAGAGGAATATTCCAGGGATCCATGAGTTTGGTCATTTCCAGTCAGGCAGAGAATGAAAAAGAGCTAAATCGAGGGCACCAAGTTTCCCCTTATGGGGGAGAGTGGAAGTTTGGCAGCTCTGACTCCAGTTCAGCTTCTTTGCTGTCTGCTCTGGAGACTAAATGTTCAGGATTAGAGCTTCCAGAGGTCAGCATATCTGTCACCTCATGCACACTGAACTGTCAAGGAAAACAGAAGCCCCCCTGAGAATATCTATGCATGCAGCAGCAGGGAACTTGGTCAATTAATAGGAAATAAAAGAGGAAAGAAGCTGCAGTAGGGGGAAGTGAGAACCATCTCTGCTGACTAAAAAGGCTTGCCACATCAGGAAATAAAGGAGAACACTTTGAACTATATGGCCATGTTTTTTCCAGTGTCTTCCCTCATGCATTTTGTTCAAAGCTGCAAAATCTATTTAATTTCCTTGAAATTCATTAATATTACTCAAGAGTAAGAAATGAGGACTTCTAAGTTAAACCTCATTTATAAACACAAGCAAGATGGACAACAATGGATTCAGGTCTGGCCCTATCAGGTTGTTCCAGCTTCATATGCCTGCGAATTCCAATTCAGTTTAACTCTTATTTATTTCTAAATGGTCCCGCTGGAAGAATAACTGCCATGTGCTGGCAAACGAAGAGATGCTGAAGCCTTTGTTATGGACATTCTGCCAATCCCAGCTACGTTGATAGCAATGGCACTCTGCCATTCAATTTTCTTTTCTGCTAATGAATAAACATCAAGGTGGTCATTATATATGTGCAAAGAAAGCGCAGGATGGAATGGCCTCTTAAAAGATAGATCAATTGTGAAATTTGGGAAGTGAAAGGTTTCAAACACCACACTCAGCCACGTGCTGTGTCTGTCTGTTTGTTGCTTTTTTTTAATTTTAAAAATTTTAATTCCAGTGTCCACATCAACATGTTAGTCCGCAAACAATGTTATTCCTATGATGCCAGTTAAGTAGCTGCAATACTGAGAGGGATGACAACTAATTTCACAAATTCTGTGATTACCAGGGGAAGAAACAAGGAATCAAGGAAGAAAACGCTTCCCCTCAAACCGTCAAAAACCCCACACCCCAGCAGAAGTAGTAAAAACTTCAAAAATTTCTATTGCCTAGGTCACAAATGGAATGCTCCAGCCATGGAGGCAGCTATTGCACCTACCAACTCCTGTTCTTCAAATTCTCAGCTAGAAGTTTCCTGTCAGTCCAAAGCAATTTTACCAGAGGAAATGGGGCGATGCTGACAGCTGAAGAACAAACTGCTCTGCAGTGTTGCCATTTAGCATTAAATACATTACTGCTCCACAAAGATGACACATTCCCATCACTGCCACCCACTGCTTTCCATCTTCCTATCTTTCCTTTTTGTGCGGACATATAAGTGCTAGGATGAGGAAGCACCAGAAATACTTTACATGCATCATATAAATGTCCCAATCAAATGCTGTAACTTGAGGTAGGAGTTGTGTGCAATCTATTGTGTGTGTGTGTGTGTGTCAGTGCCCAGGCTCAGAAAATTGGGAAGGAAAAATACTCCTGGGAGTTTTTATCCTCGCTTGGCTTTACTTTTTAATTTCCAACCATGTAAAGCCAATGCTGGAAGGACATGATGGCATCCTGATATACTCAAAGCAGCTCGTGTGTATGAGAAATGAATGCAGAGATGCTGTTTGTATAGTCAAGAAAAGCTGCAGCTATGAAGCTGCAGCAGTTGTATGATATCGTTTTGACAGTGCCTTTTCATTTTCTATAGTGTCCATCAGAACTGTTTTTTCCAGTATTATCTGAACACTAAATGCATGCATTTTATCTTTAAAATGTTGAAGCAGGAGCTCTTAACTTCACTATTTTGTCCATAAAAATATCTTTCTTGTTGAACCCCAAGTTTCTCAGTTTTGAATAAGTAAAGGTTCTGATTCAAATCCTCTGATCTGGTTGCCAGATCTCAGGGTGTGGTTCTAGGTCAGACTGAACATCATTAAGAGTCTCACTCATTCTTGTAAGGTCAGACAGAGTATGATCTGATAGAAAACCCTGTACAATATGGCATGAAGACCATTACCATTAAAGATGTCAGATTTTGCTAGGAACTTAATTTCTTCTTGCTATGGCAGCAATTCTCACTAGCAAAAACTCTGTAAAATTCTGACACTGTACAATTTGAGTCCTACTGTCAGTTTACAGTTCTTGAACTGACAGGGAATATCGATCTAATTTAAGCTGACCATTTTCTCCTATGCATTTTTTCCCAAATGCGCTGCTGAACACATCCTTATACACCTCATTAATTGTCCTTACATACTTTTTTTGGCAGTTGTTCTTCTACCTGCCTGGATCTGAAGGTATCATCAGCTGGATATAAATTGCAATTTTGGCATGTGCTAGCGTTCACTGGACGTAAGCTCACCAGAGACTACAGCTGGAACAAGCTAGTTATTTATCAGAGACAGTACAGGAGTAGGTACCAACAGTCATTGCTGGTCTGCTCTGTAGCAGCAGTCAAAGCTGCTTTGCTTTAGAGGTAAGAGACATCACTACTAAAGACTATCCTAAAACGCTCTCGCAATGTGCATCTGCCACCAAATCCAAATAGAGGAGGGGAGGCTGTCCCAGTAATTTAACTCAAATGGTCTGAGGTGAAAACAAAGTGTGTGTGCACACAGAAAGGTGGCAGGCTGGAATGAAAAATATTGGCACTGCTTCAGGGAAGGTTGAGTTGACAAGCTTGTATTCTTTGTATTCTGCAGTGTGCGTGTTTGTAACAATTTGAGCAGCATACCTTGTTTTGTTTAAGAGCTCCTTTCTCCTTCATGTGAGGGCAGTCTTTCCCAGTCACAACAGCTTTTATATCTGCCACTGGCACTGCAGTAAAAAGAAACAAAAGCAAAAACCAGAAAATTAGTTATAACAAGGTGTGTAAAAGCTACAGAGTCTGAAAAGAGGCGAGACTAATGTGTTAAAATTGCCACCTCCTTTGCCATTTCCAGCCTGCTGTAAGCAAGGAAAATGGAAGAAAACAACTAAAATAGGAATTAGTGAGTCTTGACAAAATCTGAGGCATCTGGATAAAAATCTGAGCATGGTTTTTCTTGCCTGTTGAGACTACTTTGGGTAAGAGTGTTTCATTTAGATATGTATCTGTGTCTGGACAGTTTTTATGTGTACTTATATATCTAGAAAAAAATAAATCATATTGCTTCCTGCCTTACTAACATAATACGCCTGCCCTGTTGTTGCTCCTTCCTAGGCATCCAAGTAAAGACTCTGCTGAAGGAGAATATTGGGCAAGTTGGACTCTACCTCACTTGATGCTGTTGTCCTTCTGTTAATGCCTGTATGAAGTTTTCAAGTAGTTTTTCACTCCTATCATCAATTTAGTTGCTTTCTGGTACTAGCAGGAATAAGGACTATTAAGGTTTATAATGACCCATTCCAATTGCTTTAAAATGTGAAATGATCAGAAATCATAAAAAAAAAAAAAGATAACAAAAAAAAATATTGGTAGCTGCTGCCACTCAGACTCATTCACAGAGTGAGGTCACTAAAATGTAAAGATAAATTTCTCTGAGTTTCAAGTGGACGTCAATTTTCCAACAGCAATTACATTATGGTGAATCTATATGCTCCACAATACAATATGGTTGGTGAGTGGTGGCTTCTACAATCTATAAAGAATTCATTATTCTTGTGGCTGCAGGAAAGCACCATATATATAGAACAGCATAATAATTTGAAAATCTGTTATTACCTAGTTCTTTAAAAACCCTAATGGAAGTCCTGGAGAGGAGAAATGTATTTTCTCTTTTTACTGGGCACAGCAACACTATGTATTTTACTACAGATTACTGTAGCACTGTGGTCATATGGAGAGCATGGGATATAACAGACATTTTAAAAGGACTTCTTTGCATGGAAAAGTAAAAGAAATGGAAGTTATTTGGCCCTTCACTACTCAACCTCTCCTGCCTTTTGTCTCAGCGTTTCATGATGACTTTTTAGGTCTCTGGAGCTACCCTACTTTTTGGTCAACAAAAGATACTGTTTTTCAGAGGAGAAAGTGAGCTGCTAGGACAAACTGTGAAGTAAAGGAGATATTTGAGTACAAGTATAGAATCACAGACTGTTTTGGGTTGGAAGGAAGGGACCTTTAAAGGCCATCTGGTCCAACCCCCTGCAGTGAGCAGGGACATCTGCAACTAGAGCAGGTTGCTCACAAAGATCTTCTTAAGAAGAAAGAGTTCCTGCCATTTGCTGAAGATGCCCAGAAAAACAATTTCTCTGCACAAGGTAGTGTGTTCTCAAGTTAGATCTCCGGTCCACAAAGGCTTTTCTCCAGGTTTAGTATGCTTGACCACTTATGATATGGATTGAAGTTACTGTGGGGGATCACAGACTGAAGCGACATCCTGATCTTTGTTTATCAGGAATGTGGCTTGCTCCTTCCTTTGTAAAAATAGAAACATGGCCTTCAGATGGTATCACAAACTGAGTACAAGATGCTGGAAGGTGTGAGCATGGGTGTGATATCCTCACAATAGATAAAGCCCAGAGAAAGAGGGCAACTCTTTTCTGTTCCAACTGGAGTCTACACAGCTTGTTAACTCTGCCAGCCTGAAGGGAGGGGTGACATGCTCAGAAGTGAAAAGGTTAACACCCCCCCCCATGTTTATTTTTGGAGATAGACACTAGTTATTCAAGCTTGGCAAACAATACACAAAATGCCCTATGCTGCTTCTTTAGGTCCTCTATTTTCTTACTCACCTATCCTCTTTCATCTGTTGACCTGCTCCCAAGGGCTAATGATCTGGTCATTATATTCTGACCTTAATAGTTCAAAATTCAATATAAGTCTATCCAGAGAATACCAGAATATTTCTGGAAAACATTCTGTAAAATTCCCAAACCAGTTTGGCCTGACACATTTTGAACAATAGTGCCACTTGATAATCTTATATCTTGCAATATTGTCAACTCTGTTTAACTGAACTCTAATGAGGGTGGCACTGTGGTGAATCTCATGTCCTTGACAGCCTGAAAGCCTGCGATACTGATGAAATACCTGTGTCTTTCTCAAAATGCATCAGTATCTGCTCTGCCCGCAGGCATGCACAGGGAGCATGTGGGTCTGGCCCAGTGGTTTCTGAAGTAGGAACTTTCTGTTCTTGTAAGATCCTAACATTCTCAAGGAGGTTCAAGAGCCTATGGAAAATGCAAATGCAATATGAAGCCTGCAGTCACAATCAGGGGTTTGAGCATGGAAGAAAACAGATCTGGAAACTGCTGGTCTCTTAACTGTGCCTGCAGTTCAAGTGTGACCTTCATTCTTCTGTCATTCTGACGCTAATGTAACATTCAAGGGCTATTTCTCCAAGCCTCAGCCAGAAAAAAACAGCCTCTTCCAGTGCCAATGCAGCAATGTGAGCCCCTGTCCTACATCCTGCCAAGACTGCAGTTAAGAGTGTGAAACATCCTTGAGGCAATCTGTCAGGCAAAGAAAACAATGGAACGTGACAGCGAACTGCCCAGGCTCCAGCATCAGACAGGCTCTAGCCTCTGTCCTCCTACCAGGGGATTTATCACTATTTCCTTTTTAATTTTTTTTTTTTAAATTTATGGATAAAGGTAATTTTGGAGCCTTTCAGAAAGATCATACTCGTGTGATAACTCCTGATACTCTCTTCCTCTTTCCCTTAGAAATTTTAAAAAGGTGCTGCCTGATTATAGGTTGGGGAGCAGAAAAGAGAAACTATTTTTTATTTTACTAATATACAGGGAAGTTTAAAGAATTGATGTTTGCCTTTCTCAATTTTCAGGCTGTAAAAATTACCAGTTTCTGAAAAATTAGTCTTTTGGTCCTTCCATGAAAGAAGTGAAGCTACCAACAAAAATACTTGTACAAGTTTGTCTAATCTGATAATGTCAAGAATGTCATTTATTACTTATGGAAGTTCAGAAAAGAACAAAAAGAAATTATTCTTTATTCAATGCTTGATTTCTTGCAGTCAGTTTTTGGTGACAGAACTACTCTGGTCATTTCCATTATCATAAAAAACATTTCCAGGATTGCAGGTTAAACCTCCACAAACTGTGTTGAAGGATGAAGGAGAAATTATCTCGAGAGTATGATTTTTCTGAAGGGCTCCAAAATTACCTTTATCCATAAAGAAAAAATAAATAATAATTAAAAAAATCCTGATAAATCCCCTAATAGGAGGACAGAGGCTTGTCCTCTCCCAGCTAGGTTAATGGTGAGGTCCTCTCAATACTGTTCACAGCACTTTGTCATCTTTTAAGTCCTCTCCTCACGATAATAAGAAAGACCTCTGCCCGCCACAGATTTCTCTTCCAGTCACTAGACTGTTTGACATGGAAGAAACCTCTGTCTCCATAGACAGGAAGTGCTTCTGAATATGCCCAAGTATTTTTATTTGACACCTGCAGTCAGATGACCAATGAAAATAAACTGTGTTCCTCTCCATGGAAGGCATGACATTTCTGAGCTGAATGAAATGATGAACTCCTTGGAAATCTGAGCTCAGTCCTCATACACATGTGCCAAAACCAGAATCTCTATCTCTGTAAGCAGAGCTGTTGCTAATGTCCTGTGTTAAGAGAAACCTACTACAAGTTGTAAAGAGGAATGAGCAGAAAAGAAGCAGAAGTAGTACAATCTTGGCACATGACTTACATTTATCTTGCAAGGAATCATGGGGGACTTCTCCCTGGGGACTTTCTTCCAAGTCACCATAGTGCAAGACCTTGTGATTCGGTGAAAGTCGACAGTACCAAAATTTGTCTGTTAAAATAAATGCATTAAACAAGGTCACTAACATGTCTTCAATCAGCATCACCAATAGCATAGGAGAAAGCTGACTCAAATGAGGAAGGACTGCCTTTTTTCTTGCAGAAGGAGGAATGTGTGGGGTGCCTGGAAAGTAGGACAAGGACTTTGCTCAGTAATTTTACTTGATTAAATGGCAATCTACCATTTTTATTTATTTTTTTTGACTTAGTCACTGGCTCCAAAAATAAATACTATCAAGAAACTATTGACTTAGTTTTATGTGATATTACATACCTTTATGGACAGAAGACTGGCAAAGTAACCACTGCTTTCAGTGGAGAACTTTAATGTATCCATAAAAGCTTAATTTTTAGCACACACTATGTGAAAATTAAGCCCTGCCAGCTGTCTTGTGTGGGACACCCAAAAACTGATACATTTGAAATATCCCATACTTTATGAAAATTATGACTCATGTCTTTTTATAGACATGGGAGAACACCCCCATATTTATGGAGGGACTGGACATAACAAACACACAAAGATTTAACAAGCAAACGTTAACTCCCTTAACCCTGCAGATTAACTCAGTGTTTTGCACGGTCACAAATACACATGTGACCAGGCAGTCACACTCCACTTGGCATTTTAGCCCTTACTAGGAGATACATATTTACATTTCCTGCCCACTCCCGCTTTGCATTTAACATTTTTGCTTTAACATTTTTGTTAAAATATTCTCCCACAAAGTGCATCACCCTTTGCAGAGCTGGGCCACCAAGCTGCCTAACATGCAAGGGTGGGGCTTGCCAATTCTCGTTCTCAAATGGCAAGAACAAGGTTCCCCTTCCTTATCAGAGCATTTTCTATTTAATAAATAGATCACCCAATGTTAAGCTGTCAAGAATACAATCTTCTTGCATCTAAGCTATAAATCTCCAATAGCTTAGTCAGAGCAAGGCTATGTATTAAAATGCTAGTGTCATGGGGAACGGAGGGCTTCCTTGGCATCAGTGCTGGCAGTGCTGATTCTGTGACAAGCAGCAGCCTAAGGGACAATTTGAGGAAAGAGTTGGCATTGACACAGCCCCGTAGAGCTGCGATCGCCAGGAGTGAATGGAAGAACAGTTCAGATAAAACTTTGAAGGAGCTACAGAACCACTTGCAAAGCTTTTACAGGGATTTGAAACCAGAGCAAGCAGGAGCCCTCACACTCAGTAGACTCATTTAAAGAGCACACAACATAATCAACTGGTTGGACAGCTTGTGTGTCTCAGAAGGATGCATGTGAAACTTTTCTAGATTCGTACCTTTGACAGACAATTCTACCAGAAGCAATATGAAAACTTGATGCTTAAAAATATACACTGCTCAATCTGATGGTTGACCACTATGTCCCTTGTCTACCTAAAGAACTAGTAACTGGAGCAGGAGGTTTTAATGGCTAGTTGGAGGCTTTCATGGCTACTTGGAGGCTTTCATGTCTAGCTTGAACTGCAATCTCTTTGTTTATTAAACTGTACAACTTTCCAACTAAACCCATAATTTTTTCATAGTAAAATCCAACATGGTCTCACTACCTCAATGACCTGGTCAGGAGAGATGGTATAACTGGAAAAGAATCCAAACAAACCTCTAAAAAACCCCCACAAATTCCTTTCAATTTAGTACAAATGGGGCAGGTGGTGTTAGCAAGGGTTTGAAAAAGTTTGGCTCTCTAACCTCCAAGGGTTTGCAGTATTTTGGTAACCTTGGTCCTGTCCCAACACTCTGCTCCAGTAATAGAAAAGGGGAAAACCCTTCAATGAAAATGTCTTACAAGGGGTGGGTTTATGGGAAGACACTCTAGCTCTGAAGGCTTGTGGAGCCTTTTACAGCAATTCCCTATAAACCAAGGTTAATTAAAGAACTAACAGCCATAGACTGTAGCTTGAAGCACGTCTGGCTTGATTCTCCTGTGGGCTTGCTAATAACTGCCACTGTGCCACAGACCTGCTGTCAAGGGGAAACCCCCTGAATGAAACCTATAAATGGAACTGACGAGGTTCCCTCAGCCGCAGCCACTAAATGACTGTGCCAACCAGGCTGTGGAAGGCCACCAGCACTTAGGGGTGGGAAGTAACCCTTGCTTCTACACCACCTCAGCCTTACCAGCTGGGGTGGGTTTTTTTTGGCTGTATATGATATTACAAAGTTTAGTTTATCATACAATTTCCCCCTAAGGTGAGATCTCAGTGCCTTGGAGGGGGACACTTTTAAATGGAATACATGTTATTTTACTGTGGTGCAGGAGCCGAACACACTTTTATTGGAAAACTAGTGTTTGATTTGGTTTTATACCCAGACTTATGAATTTGCCCCAAAGCCTAAGTCCCTTCTATGAGCTACAACTCTTATTTTGTATCCAGCATTATTACGCTTGCCTCTGTAAAACTCTTCCTCAGAGCAAGATGCTGTAGGGAGGGCACCTGCCAACCAGAGAGTCTTTGCGATGTGATTTCATTGCAATTCTCAGACACTATGTCTTTTACACTTTCCTGTCAGTCCTTACGTCTTGTAGCTCACTGACCCCTGATGCAATCAAATTAAAGTGCTAGACATTCTTCTTTGGGAAACAGAATTAATCATTCTGGATTTTAACCTGAAAAAGTGTCAAACAAATTGAAAAGAAAAAAAAAAAAAATCAGCTACAATTTGGCTGGAGGAGTATTCAAAACCATGATGAAATAATAGGGCAGAAAACATTTTGCTGATGAGCTAGAGACTGCTTGGCTATTCACATAGTTTATTACTGGGTGCATTAATAGCCAATGACTCATATGCCCAGTGCTATTCCAGGTAAAGAAGTGGTGTGGTTAGCACTGAAGTGTTCTATAGTTAAAATCTGGAGAGAAAATAGCTCAGATATGCAGGGACAAAAGTCTGAGAGTGTATATTTTATCCCAAGACTTATTCTGGATTAATAAAGAAGTTGTTTTTTATTGTTTAGATTTTTTCTTCTTTCTTTTGAGAAAGTCTTCCTTGTGGATTTAGCGACAGGAAAACATACTTTTAAATAGATCACTGCAAACATATGTATTTGTGTAGATTTTTAAATGTAAGTATGTGGACTCTTTTTCTTTTACTGTGTTGTCCTTCTCAAATACAACCGTAGTGACACATTTTCACTCTAACTGGTCGTAGCTGCTTAGATGAAAGCCATCAAGCCCTAAAAATCACTGGTGAGTAACTGACCTGTGACAATGCTGGAGGCATATTTGGTTAACTGGTTCCTCTCAGCAATTCATACACTCACAATATATTATTTTTACTGAGACTATGGAGGGTGGGATGGAGGAGAGGTAGCAAAGAGGCTTGGCAGAAAAAAGGACAAAAGTGTGTGTCCCTGTTCAGAAGTGTGAGCTACTTATCCTGGCAAGAAATTGAAAACATGCCTTCACTTGATTTTTTGTCTTAATTTAAGCTTTCTCTTTTCAGGTTACTTCCATGGTGTCTTGTGTTTTTAATTTAATGGTGTGTATCACCTGTCTTTCCTTCTCTTCCACAAACTACTGTTAAAAAACCATAACCTTTGTCTGAAAAACCATTTCAGTAACATGCAATTTCTCTATAATCTTTATAAAAAGAAAGGGTAATTTATTTCCGAGAGCGCATCCAGTGACATAAACCACAAATGTACTGGATGACAGCATCTGAAGCATCTATTATCCTCAATAAAATGCCTTTATCTGCTACTTAGCTCTACTGGAAATAATAACTTTCATAGTTGCAAAGTGCTTTGCAGGCTTTCGCTTTAGTCTTCTCCCTTTTAGGAATTAACTAAGGAAGGAGAAAGGTGTGTCAGCTGATGTCCACAGTCAAGGAACAAAGTAGGGATTTGCAGAGCTTCATGATCTGCTGCCGAACAATGACCAGAAGGGAAGGTTGGATTTTGCCATTTCATTTCCAACTGATTAAGAATGTTTTTAAAACAGGACTTAGTGCTGCTTTTCCCTATGAAACCTTGCAAGGGAAAGGTCGTAATACTCTTTGAAAGTGCTGCTGGAACAACAATGATATTTCTGAGTTTTGGCTACAGAGAGATCCTGCTGATAGGATAATCCTGTGCTGAAACACAAAAGGCAGAGATGTGACTACAGATACCTCACAGCCTGATCTTCAGCATCCCCCCAATTCCACCTGTTGGGTTGGAGGTTTTCCAATGACAAGCACAGATTAAAGTGCTTCACCTCTTCTCAAAAGACTGTAACAGGCTGTAAACTCCCAGCTCATTTTTTGTAAGTAATATTTTTCAACTTACTGTGACTAACCATGTGTGTCCTACCACATGTTCAAACAACAGTCTTAACAGAAGTTTGCGCTGGAGTCTTTATCAGGGGATAATGCCTGTTAATTATTTTTTAAATGGGCAATTTAATGTTTCAGCTTCTCCTGCATAGGGCATGTTCAGGTTCTTGCACAATCTGTAGCTTTGTGACATTTGTTGCAGAACTGTCCCAAGGGATAAAAAGAATCATAGGGAAGGTAAAAGAAGCAGGATCCTTAATAAAGGAAAACATCTACCTAATTTTAATACTCTTACAAGTAAGTTGCCACACAGCAGGCAAGTCATGATGCCTCACAGCACTCCTCATTTCTGTTTCAGCTCCCTATCAACCTGGATGGACCACAGCTCTTTGAGGACCTTAGCAATGCTCTGTGGCAAGTGAATTCAGTCAGAGCAGTGGGCTAGTGATGGGGCTTCTGAAGCCCTGCATAGCACAGGACACATGTACACAGAGGTGGGTTGGAGGAAGAGGAGAGGGGGAGGTGGGGTAAGGCTAACAAAAGACACACACAGGAACCTGGGCCTCCTATTGTTTTTTATCAGGACATTGCGAGGAACTGCCTGAAATCTTGACTGTCCTAATTTTTAGTACCACTACCTAAACCTCTGCTCCTCCATTCACTTTATCTCCCAGTTCTTGAAATCATGACAACCCTGGTCTTACAGCTCGCTCTGCTTGGGGTGCAGGAGGCCCTGAAGAATGAAGGCTGATTACAAGAGAGTTGTTTCTGCTTTGTGCCATTATTTGCTATTTGGATTGTGCCAGGCATTATTCCTACTTAAAAAAGGACGCCAGTTGAATGGCTTATACACCAAATATGCTTGTCTTTGCAAACCATACTCTACTGCTTTGTGAGATCTTAATGAGTTTAGTCTTAATGGCATCATCATCTTCTGTGTCTTCTCCCTCCCAGGAGGATATTTTACACTTCTGTTTCAGGGAATACGATAGTCTAACATAAAGCACACACAACTCTTCAGGACATGTGAAAACATGCCCTTCTACATGGGTTTGTATCTGACAAACCCCAATATATGTCAAGTTCTCTGAGGCACAGTCATGTGTTTTATTTGTTTCCAAAGAATCATGCACTTTTTTGGCCCTGTATAAATATGACATCAAAGTAATTAACCTGGTGGCTTATACAGTTCACTCCAAGGCACGATATATAGCAACCTTCTCAACAGTGGACCCAAAGATTATGCTGATTTTTTTTGTAAAGACAGAAGTTTTTTTTAACTTCAACTCCACTCATATAAGTAAATTCAATTTATATCCCCTAAGGCTTTTGATCCTATAAATCACAAACTAACAATAGTTTAAGATAAAATAGCTGTCTGTCTTCCTCTTGAAGAGCTGCCAAAAGAAGAATGTTTGCCACAAACCCCGCTCCATCCTTAGAATTTCAGTCATTTGGATTAAAGCTGTGAGAGGAATAAAATAAAAACTACTTGCGGTCATCCAGTGAGACTTGGACAGACAGAAGAGCTGGGCAGAGCTGAACCTAATGAGGTTTAACAAGGATAAATGCAGAGTCCTGCCTCTGGGAAAGAATAATAAAGTACACCAGTACAGACTGGGAGGGGATCTGCTGGAGAGCAGCCTGTGGAGAAGGATTTGGGAGTCCTGGTAGACAACAAGTTCTCCATGGAACAGCAATGTGCCCTTGTGCCAGGAAGGCCAATGGTACCCTGGGGTGCATTAAAAAGAGCGTGTCCAGCAGATCGAGGGAGATTCTGCTCCCCCTCTGCTCTCCACTGGTGAGACCTCACCTGGAGAACTGCGTCCAGTTCTGGGCTCCCCAGTTAAAGAGAGACAGGGATCTGCTCGAGAGAGTCCAATGAAGGGCTACAAGGATGATGAAGGGACCGGAACAGATGCCTTATGAGGAAAGGCTGAGACACGTGGGGCTCTTTAGTCTGGAGAAGAGAAGCCTGAGAGGGGATGTAATAAATGTTTATAAATATCTGAGGGTTGAGGAGGAAAAGGGACAGGACAAGGGGAAATGGATGTAAGCTGGAGCACAGGAGGTTCCACCTTAAAATGAGGAGGAACTTCTTTACTGTCAGGGTCACAGAGCACTGGAATGGGCTTCCCAGAGAGGTTGTGGAGTCTCCTTCTCTGGAGATTTTCAAAACCCACCTTGGCTGCGTTCCTTTGTGACCTGTGCTAGATTGTATGAGCCTGCTCTGGCAGGGGGGTTGGACTCGAAGATCTCCAAGTCCCTTCCAACCCCTGACATCCTTGTGAACTTATATAAAGGACACAGACACATTAGCAATACTAATTTGGCATTCTCAGTGAATGAAGATCCTTGCTGGGAAATGAAAGTTAGTTTACCTGTAAGGGAAGAAACTGACCAAGACAGACATACGACAAGTATTAATTCCAGAGAATTATCAGAGTAAACCTCAGAAGTATATCTTCAAAACACTTGCATATCTAAAGGACAAAAGTTCAGACAGCATTCATAGGTGTATCACCTCAGACAAATAAAAAATAATAATAAAAAAATAAGAAAATAAAATGAATAAATAAATCAATAAATAAAATTCTTAAAAATCAAAATAAAGGAGGTACTGGAAAGTCAATGACAACCACACTGCCTTACTGAAAAGCTTTTGGAGTCACTGAACAACATAAATGACAAAGGCATGGCAACAGGACTCCTTGGAAAGACAAGGGAAAAGTAAACAAGCTCAGTTTGGTTATGAAATAACCAAATATCCACAGTAATGTCCTAAAGATATTTAAGGACTCTGAACGCTATGTAAACAGAACTGTTTAGGGTGATGTAACTAAACATAATGTAATTCAACTGCAAAAGAAAAACTACTGGATGTTAAGAAAACAGCCTGACTGAGAGGTCTGCGGACCTCTTGTGGATGTCTCTTGTGGAAAATCTTTAATACAATTAAAACAATTATCTAAAGCATTGAGGAGAGTTTTCAAACCCTCTTCATAAAACATGTTACATCTCAAAGGACAGAAATTCTTATAGATATTCAGATATGTATCCATACCTACACTTAAATTTGCATTCATGCTAAGACTTTCTCCCCTCACTGGCAGTATCAGTAACTAAAATCCTGCAAGGCAACAGAAATGTTAGAAAGTACTTGATGTACTTCAATTAAGTATCTCAGCATTTCTGAGAAGCTGTTTGTCATCTAATGTTTTTGCCTCGGGTCCTTCCTCCTCCTTTTCTTAAGGAGCTTTTTTCCCATCCCATCCCCAAATAACCTTCTCTAACACCTCACCATGCCTGTACTCATCTGCCTGCTGCCTCTTTTTCCTGCCCCTTTGGACATGTGGATCAGTCAGTTGGTCTTCTCCAGAAGGTCATCCTAATCCCCTTGCCTCAGTCACTGATGAAGTTCTTTTGTCTGAAATGTGCATCTGCATGCAACACAAGTCAGCATCAGTCAGCACCCTGATTTCCTACCTCTTCGTAGGTCTCAGTGAAGCCACTGCTTGACTGGATTAGTCAGAATGGAAAAAAAATATTTCCCCTAATGACAACAAGGTCACAGTGTTACTGAGGAATATGTATTTTTCTGGAAGTGAAAGCAGCAGTTTACAGTTGAATTATCAATTATGTATGTGAAAGCTTCCTGTGAAAAGTAGCTTCAGAGTTTATATCAACTTAAATTTCCAGGTAAACCATACAATAGCACAAGTAATCCTATGTATACATGAAACTATTACCCATTTTTATTCCAAAAGTACTGTTGAAATAACTGGCCATTGCCATTACACTAAGTTCATTATAAAAGATTTGGCCTTCAGTCGGTCACCAAATATTAACAGTCTAAGTAGTATACCTCTAATAAGGTTCAATAGTTTTCTAACAAAAAATATTGGGATGATCAGAAATTACTTATTATGTGAGGCTTTTGATACCTTATGAACGTTGTATCTGGGTATATCTGTAAAGTCAGTCTCATCAGATAATTTTTAAACTGCCTATTGCTTATTGTTTGTGGAAACGGTAAAGACAAGGCAAATGGTTCCAAACTTTTATGAATGAAACTAGACAGAATACTGGAAAAAGGTCCAGATTTGTCAGCCATGTGGTTTAAAGTTCACAATTGAAAAATATGTGTATTTTTCCACTTCTTTCAGCAGATCAATAACCTATCACCTTTATTAACCACAAGTTACCACTGTATAGACCCTGTTCATTTATTTTTCCCCTTAACTTGAGCTTTTCCCCAGTAAAGTGTCCTTTGGAATAAAAAATGACTTTGTAACCACACAGGCTGATGAGCATTCTCAGGGCCAGCAACCACTCCAGCTGCTTCTTTCTGATGAATAATGCTCATTAAAATGATTTCCAGTTGAGATTCAAACACTGTTTTTATCCTTGTGCTTATTTATCAGTGCTATTTCTCCTGACAAAACAATTCAATCATTTCATGTCCCAGATGACATTTTTGATTGAAAAAAATGTATTTTCTATGCTTCCTCTGCTTCTCAGTTTTGTGCTTTTCTCCAGTTACTTCAACTGATCTTTTCTATATGTATCAGCATATGGGAATAGAGGTGGCAATTAAAGGGAAAAAGCAAAGAAACTATTAAAAAAAAAAGGGGGGGGGGGAAATCCGCTTAAAAATTAGTCATATATATGTTCACTTCCTCAAATATTACAGCAAACAATTTTACTTGGTCTCACCATTTGAAAATTATTTTCTGCTAATATTGAAGATATTTATGGGAATTGTTTTGAATTGTTTTCTGAGCTAAAACTAACTTTAAGTACTACAAAAATCTAGCCAGCCTACTAAATTTTCTTTGATGTTTTACTTTAAAAATCAGTTACATATAGTTATAAATGCATGCCTAAAACCTTTCCCAGGGGAAGAAACATTTTTTTGAGCAGTTATACTGTTCCAAGAAAATGAATACCAGATAGGCAAACTGGAATAACTTTAGAGAAGAACACAAAAATGCATTTGGGAACAGAAAAGACTGACTTTCCAGGAAAAGCTTTTCATGCAAAAGCCACTTGATTAAACAACACTGACTACACAACCACCTGTAAGCCTGTTGTGCTGTCTGAATTAAGAGCTTGCTTTTCAGAGTTGCTCAGGTGATACAACTAAAAAGATTCATATGAGCAAAGTTATCTCAAACACAGAAAATCAGACAGCACATAAAATGTGCAAGTCATATTAGCAAATAAGTAAGTAAAATTGGAAGAAAAAGACAGAGAGTGGAATCTGTTTTCCTGCACAGTGTATCTAAAGAGTCTCCCATTGCTCATGGTTAAAAGCTAGCACTCCACAATCTACTGTAAGGCACAATAACATATTTGCCAGAGCTGAAGATGATCTAACAGGTTTGCAATTATGTCCTTAAAAAGAACAAGTGCAAAAAGATATATCTGATATTTAAAAATAAAAATATAAGCACTTCACACAATATCTGAACTTCAATTCAGCTGAACAGTAAAATTTCTCCTTTAGTGGGGCTTTTTGATACTCTTCTGTCTGAGATATTTTTATAAACCTATTTTGTGCTCAGAGAATGCCCATCTATGCACACTGTGACTCACTCACATGAAAACATGCATAACTGCCAAATTACAAAGTTACAAGATGACTACAGTATCAATTTATTTCTCCTTCGTGATTCACATTGTTAGCAATTTCAGTACTAATGAGAAGATACACAGCATTGAAGTGGAAGACTGCTAATAAAGGTATTAAAAAGACATAACAAATTGTTTTTAAAACAATACTGTTGCAGCTGAATGAACACTTCAGAAATAAAGTATTCATATATTTTTTAAAAGAAAGAATGGAAACTGACAGTTCCCTACCAATACCCAGTCCATTCAGGCTTCATTAAAGCTTACACGATATCATTTTATTTTTCAGAATTAGCTGGATTAAACACAGCTCTTCTATCCTTATCCATACTTCCAACTCTACTTCTAGCAATCGGCATGGTCAAACTGTGATGGACACCTTCTCCGATGCAACTCTAGGTTGAGACAGTTTGTATACCTGTCTATGTATAGGAGAAGAGGACTGCTCTTCAGAAGCCTGGGCACCATCAGTAATCAATTGAAAAGCTATTCTGATTATGTCACGCTTCTCCAGCTCAGATTCCATCTATTCCTATTTTAAAACCTGTATTTTCATGACAGTCTGGAACCAAAACAGAGTATTTTATAGCAGTGACAATTTCAATTCAGATTGTTTCCCGTTTCTAATTGCAAAAATTTTTTGAAAATAATAGCTATCAAAAAGCTGTTTAAGATAAAAGAAAAAGGATAAAAATGTTTTTATATCACAGGAAAAAACAGGATCTTTGTGTTGTGGAACTACTGAAAAATTCATATACTCACTGCTGTCCTGGGCCATCAGGGCTACCGTTGCCAAGTTTTAATATGCCAAGTCCCATATTTTAAAAAGGAGGAATTTTCAATTTTTAGAAACAATTGCATTTCTTGCTTTCAGAAAAGTGTCTATTTTTTTTCTATCAAACCAACTCTTCCAAAAGGAATCACAACAGCTAAATGAAGCACGTGTCATCCCTAAGAAAAGGCCAATGTGTAACTAAGCAACAAAATAGGAGAAATTTAAATATTTTATGATGTGCAGCACAGAGCCTCCTCTTTGCAACTAGTAGTATTTATTAACCTTATTGCAGTCACACTTCCAAGTAGAAATCTCACTGTTTCTATCCGTAGCTGACACAGAAATGAAATATATAAATAGTATTAAAAATTCTTAACAAAAATAGAACTTTAGGTGATTTTATGAAGCCATCATATTTGGTGGGTAGTGCCTCTTTAGTAGTAATAACATGATAGAGGAACTAAAATTGATAAGCAAGGGCAGATTTAGGAAATACTTGTGATTAGTGGTAGTATTTTCATGTACCTTTCCACAGGACAGAGAAATTACTAAAAGAGTGAAGTGGAAAGTTCCAATCCCACTCTTTGTTGCCGTTCTCTGAAGTTTCTCTAGATTGTAAACTGTGGACAAAAATGGCCCAAAATAACTTAATATCCCTTCTAAGTCTTAATGAAACCCATTTATTATTAGTTCCCCAGTCCATAATCCAATGTTTCTTTCATAAATGATTTTGTCTTCTCTGCACTCATCCACTTATCTTTTCTAATGTTTTGGGACATCTTCTTCATTTTTTTATTCTCAATAATATTTGGGACTCCTCCCTAGTTGTATTTTCTGTGGATTTCAAAGTATGATGTTTACCTTCTCTTCTAATTCAGTCTGGAGATTTCAAAACAACACCACAACCCAAGGACTCTACCATAAAATTTAGTCCTCCCAATAAGAATGAAACACTACAATGAATTAACAATTTTTAGTATGTGCATGCACTTTTTTTTTCCTGCTTTTGGTAACCAAGCAGAGAAATTACCCTCTTTTCAGAATAAAATTATTTTTAATGCTCCCAACTGTCTTTTACCTTTCCATTTTTATTTTTTTAACATAAATAAAATAGCTTCTAGTGAATAGCAAACAACATCAGAGGCCACATGCTTAGAAAAGAAATGCAGGTGGTCAAGCTACCCAGGTTTTTGGCCTGTCTTCTCTTAACACACCAGAGGTACATGCACACCACCACTTCAGTGACACAGAGACGACAGGCTCTTAACAAAACACCACCACAACTCAAGGACTCAACACAACATCCTCATGGATAAGCTGGCTGCCCATGGCTTGGATGGGCATATACTCTGCTGGTTGAAACACTGGCTGGATGGCCAGGCCCAAAGAGTTGTGGTCAATGGCATTAAATCCAGTTGGCAACCACTCACAAGTGGTGTTCCCCTGGGCTCAGTACTGTGGCCGCTCCTGTTTAACATCTTAATCAATGATCTTCCTGGGGATTGAATGCACCATCAGTAAGTTTGCAGATGACACCAAGCTGGGAGGAAGTGTTGATCTGCTGGAGGGTAGTAAGGCATTACAGAGGGATCTGGATAGACTGGATCTATGGGCCAAGGCCAACTGCATGAGTTTCAACATGGCCAAGTGTTGGGTCCCGCATTTTGGTCACAACAATCACAGGCAATGTTACAGGACTGGGGAAGAGTGGCTGGAAAGCTGCCTGGCAGAAAAAGACCTCGGCGTATTGACTGACAGTCAGTTGACTATGAGCCAGCAGTGTGCCCAGGGGGCCAAGAAGGCCAATGGCATCCTGGCTTGTATCAGAAATTGTGTGGCCAGCAGGACCAGGAAAGTAATTCTGCACCTGTACTCGGCACCGGTGAGGCCCCACCATGAGTACTGTTTTGGGCACCTCAGTACAGAAAGGACATTGAGGTGCTGGAGCAGGTCCAAAAGAGGGCAACAAGGCTGGTGAAGGGTTTGTAAAACATACCCTATGAGGAGCAACTGAGGCAGCTGGGGTTGTTTAGTCTGGGGAAGAGGAGGCTGAGGGGAGACCTTATTGCTCTCTACAGATACCTTAAAGGAGGTTGTAGCAAGAGCAGGGTTGCTCTCTTCTACCAAGTAACAAGCAATAGGATAAGGGGAAATGACCTCAAGTTGCACCAGGGTAGGTTTAGGTTGGATATCAGGAAAAACTTCTTTCCAGAAAGGGTTGTTAAGCACTGGAACAGGCTCCCCAGGTAAGTGGCTTAGTCACCATCACTGATTGTGTTTAAAAATCATTTGGATGTGGTGCTCAGGGACATGGTTTAGCAGTGGGTTGTTAGAGTTAGGGTAGTAGGATTAGGTTGAGGTTGGACTCGATGATCTTGAAGGTCTTTTCCAACCTGAACAATTCTGTGATTCTGTGAAAACTTTACTCAGAGAAGCTCGGTTGTCAGAGGCTTTAAATTAGGTTCTGAGATCTAATATATTTTTAATAGATCCTCAAGCTATTTTTATATATATACTTAATTTTATTACAATTAAGAACATTAACCATAAGAGTAGATGATCCATTGCCAAATCTGTATTTTTTGGTTTAGGGACATTCTATTCATCTACTTTCTTTCAGTCTTTATCATACTAATGAAATGAGAGCTTAAAAAGTAAAATCTAGGGTAAGAGATAATTCTATTATATATGTTCTACAAAATAATGTTTAGCACTGCAAAATATCTATACTTTTAATATTGTATGTGCATATCTACATATTTTGATGGAGTACTTGAGACAGCCTAGAAAGAAATTAAGTGAAGCAAATTTAAACATGAGAAGCAATCCCTAAAACAAAGTAAGACAGGATTGTAGCTGCTCTAAAGTGCTTTCTAATGCAAAAAATCTTAAGTAACAAAGATTGAAGGTCAGAAGGTGATAACTGCTGCAAAATGATGCAAACACCAACAGGAGCTCTCAGCCTGTTCTCTGCATTATAACAGTGCCTAACTCACGCTATCATATTTACAATATTTTAGCTTCAAATATTGAAATATTATGATTTACATATTCATAGAATTACATTCAGCTAGCACTTAAGTGACATTCACCATTTTAAAGAATGGAGACAAAATCATGTAAATTTGAAAATCTGTTATAAGTGGTACAGTTTTTTTTCTCCTGTTAGATTTGCATTTACAATATATGACTAAGTTTTAGTACTCACAGGCTTACCATCTGGACCAGGCTGACCGGGATAACCATGATTCCCAGGCTGCCCAGGATCACCCTAGGGAAAAGCAGTTTGTTAATGCACAAAAAATATGAAAGTGCATTTTAAAATTAGCACAGAGCAACCTTAACCCTAATACATTTCACAAAATAGTGGCTGCAGGACCAGATTCCTGCTATTGAGGAGTAATTCCTACAGCAAAAAAGAACTCAACTTGCAATACCCTCCCTGGGAAAATTCTTCCTATCTTTTTGTGCAGGATGTGGAGAAGTGAGCACGTCTGGCCCATCATCTCAAATGCTTTCAAGATTTTTAACATCTTAGTCAATAGAAATAAAAACACTCTTAATCAAATGGATGAAAAAATCTTTATTTAAACCTTGTTAATGTAGTAGTTCTTCTCTGAAGAAAACTCTCATCTGCTTTGGCTGAGTTTAGTTCTTAAAGCAAAAGCACTGGAAAGGCAGGAGCCAGGATTAAAATCTGCTAAATACTAAGCTCCTTTCCACACAGTTACTGCTGTCCTAAAAAAAGACATTCTTCAAGATTTCTTCTTATAAGGCCTTTGCAATTACTTTGATAGCCTCTGTTATGACCATGTTAAAGAAAAGTCAGTTCCCCAGGCTTCATGTTTATGGTGAGAAAGGAGGAAATTAACTTCTTACCCAATATATCCTCCTAGTTTATTAAAGTTCCTTTTTTTATTTTACTAACAGATGTGATCAGAGCCCAGCAAAATCCAATAACATCTGATCTATAAAAACATTTGACTTCTTTGGGAGTGTTAGGCAGGTACCACTTTTTTCTGCCTGAATCATCAACAGACCTGTGAGTCAGGTATAACTACAGAATTGTTATAGACAGGGGCATATTAGGAGGGAAATAGAAAATTTTCTTTCAGCATGACTGTCAAAAACATCTTTTCACATGTAAAACACAGAAATATTATGCTGAACTAAACTGGAAAGGATATAGAATAATGTCTTTTTAGAAAAGCCTAACAGTTATAATTTGCTAAATTTAACAGTTTTTAATCCAGAATTATTGTTGTCCAAATTTAGAAGTCTAGGTTTGAGATTTGAGCAAAAATAAATTTACTTTCAAACATACTATCTAAACAATGAAATTTTCTCCCTTGAACTTGAAAAAGTAAAAATATAAGTTACTTGCATTTTTATATTGTTTTAATTTAATTAATCTTATTATACTCTATTAATATCACAAACACAAAACTTAAGTTTAAATGTATATGGGTCCAAAGTCCAGTATTCAAAAATTAAGAAATACGGTATCTAAGATAACCTACACAATCTTAAATTGGCTTAATTTTCTGCACAATCTTGTCACCTGTATTACTCAGCTATCCATAAACATATTTTATACTGCAACACAATTGAAAGACTGCACATGAAGCAGAGATCTAGACAAAATTGTATAGGTCATCCTAATTCTGATATTTCATATTCCTTTACACTTTATAGGATGTGGCTTTCAATATTTTTCAAATGATAAATGGTTTTTTCTCTCTCTCTTTTTCCTCCAATATGCTGGGGGTGGTAAAAGACAAAAAAAATTCCATTACATGGAATAATAATGATCTCCATCTTGTGGATTCCCATCCCCTGATTAGAAACCCTTACCAATTTTGCAAAAATCCTTTTGCCTTGAGGTAGCTGCAGCAGACTGTTAACTACTTATATAATGCGAGTAAAGTTTTTTAATCATTTGTTTAATGAAAGACAAGCGCTTTGGGGTTTTCTCATCTACCTTTGTAAGGCAAGCTAGTAACTGAGAAAGCACTGCTTAGCACAGTGACTGAGACAGGTACTACATAAAAATATTAGGGATTTGAGTTCTCATGTTGGACATCTGAGAGACAAATAAGGTTTTATTTTTAATCCTTCACCAACACTGAAGGGAGGTCATCAGAACAGCTAAGGTGGAACTCTCTCAGTAAGCTTTTAGTCCATTCTTGAACAACGAAAAAAAATAACCTCTCAATTAAAAGATTTTTATTAGCAAACAATTTAATTCTCAGACTATGAACAGTGCAAGATCATTTGCTGAAGACTAGCAAGGAAACACAATTTTATATCCGTGACCATTTTTCTTAAAAAATAAAAGAACTCTTTGTGTTATTATGAGTTACAGTGTCAAACCATGGCCCTGAGGATCCTAATCACTATATTCATGCATTGGAAACCAGAACTAGGATAACTTGTCCCCTACTTTTTCAATCTGCCTGACTATGACTGTCTGACATAAGATTTGGAAAGAAAAAAAAGAAAAAAAAAGTCATGTACTCTCCATAAGACAGAGTAGAAACTTACTTTGGGGCCTGGAGGTCCTTGTTTTCCTGGTGGGCATATGCAGGGGGCAGGAGTTGAGCCTACATCACTAGGACCATTCATGCACTACCAAGAGTGAAACCAGCCATCAATACACATGCCAGAAACATTCAACAGACGTATCATAACATTATATGAAGATGATTTTCCTTAGGTTGCACAGGTCCTGGCTTTCACTCCTTTGTTCAGCTGGAACTTCTGTTTACATGAATACTGCCCTCCAACTATTCCCATGCATGAATTCATCACCTTACCCAGAAGAAAAATAAGTTAAAAAATTGAGTACCAATACTGGACTGGTATCTGAAACTCCACTTGTTTTTCCCCAAATACTCTGTCATATAGTCTTATAATTTTAAATCTGGCAACATACAAAACTCTTTTCCTAAACTAACTGATATTAATCCATTGAAGTGTGATCAATTATTAAATATAAATATTTAATTAAACTTTGTAAAAAAATTAATCTAATAAATATTATGTGTAGCATAAGGACCACAACTGATGGGCATGCTATCATGTGTAGCAAGCCTGAAAAGGATGTAAAGCTCAAGTCTGCCTCAAAGACCATTAGCTGACTTCTTCAAACTATGCTCCCTATACAAACAGTGGTATCACTAAACCTTGGCAAATGACATCACCCTCTAGAGATGTAATTTTTTTTTAGGTATTTACTTGTCACCATTAAGACCACATGAAACCTCAGAGTTTTACCAAGGCAGGCAAGGGGGTAGCTTCTAGATCAAATTGATTTGCCATGGTCAGGCACCTAATATTTAGGTGCTCCTGTACTAAATTTATATGCTGAAGATAGAGTCAGTGAATTCTTTTTCATCCAGAAAGTTCTCAGAGCTATGGAAAGGTAAAAATTTAAGAATCCAAGATATTAAAAAAATCAGATTTTGTATTTATTATCTAAAACATTGTCTATAACATTTTGCCCACATTTTCTAAAATAATACAGACTTCAAAAAATGTTATCTAAATCTAATTCTTTCTCAGGGTCAAAAGACTGATCAAAGCACAAATCCACATTTCCTTTGCTGTGGTACCAAGTGGAGTTACAAGGAAGCTATCATATTAAGTGTCCAGAAAAGCTACCCTTCAGGGAGCTCCCATTAGCATGGTGCAGGTAACAGCTACCTGACTGTGCACATACCCATTCACTTTGCAACAGCATGCAGCCCTGCAAATAAGAGCAATTGAATTGAACAGGAAAAAATAAAACAAGCCTATTATTATTGTAACAAATGGGGGTTTCTTCAGAAAACTGATTTTTAATTTGTCTATTGACTAGAGTTCAATTAATGGAAATCCATCTCTTTTAAGCTTAGCAAACCTCTGCCCACTTTTCAAAACAAAGTGCATATTCCCTAGAATAATAAGTTTATATAAAGTCAAATACTACCTTAAACTGAGTTTGAGCAGTTTAGGATTGAGCCTACCTCTCCATTCTGAAACAAGAAGAAACACAGTTTAAGAGTACAGCAATATCTGTGATAAGCAAAATCCACTCATTTGTTAACACTACCAAAACCAATCATAAATTTAGGGCTGTAACTGTGAAGGAATTACAAATCAAAATTTTAGACTTTCAGAGACTTATGTGAGGCTGCTATCAATGCATATGAATCTTTAGTTCATTTTGTTTAAAGGTCTTCCAACTGGACATACCAGTAGCATTTTTTATGTGGTAATGACAAAACTAGAATTCATACTGAAACATGCAAATATTTCTACACTAAATGTTTACATTTGGGTCAAACCTTTTTCTAGGAGTTACTTCTCATCAGAAAAGCCCTCTGCTTACTCATTCATGTCATAAAATGTAGCAAAATATTTCTAAAATCTCTGATCTCTGCCTGAATCCAGCATCTGGGAAAACACACAGCAGCACAGAGACAAGGCTGGCATATTCTCACTTTGCTGTGTGACTGCATTAGACTCTACTATCAATTGAACTGAGTTTCCCAGTATCTGCAACACCACAGAACAATCCATCTCCAGATATTTCAGCATATTAACCATGCAGTTTTCTTAATTATTTTCTTTAGTAGCCACCATTAGCTGCATCTGCATGCAGGTGTTTTCTAATGCACACAGTCATACAGACTTCCTACACTGTCTGTGGAGAGACACACCTTCCTCTGTATTCACTTTTTATCTTAGGCAATCTCTAG
>JANIJG010002640.1:60403-70876 GCA_024611175.1 Megaceryle torquata
GGTTAAGACTAGATAGAAGGAAGAAATCCTTTACACTGAGGGTGGTGAGACCCTGGCCCAGGTTGCCCACAGAGGTGGTAGAAGCCCCATCCCTGGAACCATTCCAGGTGAGGCTGGCCAGGGCTCTGAGCAACCTGCTCTAGTTGCAGATGTCCCTGCTCCTTGCAGGGGGGTTGGACCAGATGACCTATAAAGCTCCCTTCCAACCCAAACCATTCTATGATTCTAGGATCTACTTCAAAAGGACCAAGATGCTTCTCCTGAGGTGGTGGCTCAGGTAGGCAGCAGATGCCTTTGCCACATTTCTAACCCCCAGATGAGGCAGTCTACCTACCTACACCCACTTGTCTGGGGCCTTGCTCTGAATGCATCCTTGCAGTTGAGATCCTAACCTTGGTAAGTATTGCGAACCTGGCCCAGCAGAGTTGAGTTCCACTCCATCCACTACTACAGAAGTAACTGGTATGTTGCTGTGTATTTGAGGATGCCTTCTAAAACTTAGTTTGATGGTAAAACATACCATTGAATTCTGTACTCTACACCAGCATAGTCCTCATTTCATAGACATAATTATTTGTTTTGAGATAGTGCATGTGCAGCTAAATCCTTCCAAAGAGTTACTGAGCTGGTCTGCCAGTGGGAATCATAGAATTATTTAGGTTGGAAGCGACCTTTAAAATCATTGAGTCCAACCACTAACCCTCTGCAGCCAAGTCCACCACTAAACCAGGTCCCTCAGCACCACATCTACTTCCCCATCTGAAAGACAAGCTCCTGGCTGCCATCCTGCTGCTTAGGACTAACACCTCCCTGTCTGTATTCAGAGTGCACTCACTAGACCACAGCAGTGCAAATAAGAAACATTCTGCCGCACCTTGGAAACAACAAACTGGAAGGTCAAACAACCACAACACCTGGATGTTAATGGAACATGCCCAATAAGGTGAGTAGCACACTCCTACTGATTTCACTGGGTCTTGATTTAATACCTAAAAGGGTTTCGGAAATGTAATGAAAGAAACGTCCTCAAAGGAATAGTGGGAAAAAATGAAACCTACAATCCCAGTGACAAGTTGGATGTTTAAAAATATATTCTGTCTTCCTCCTTCTGCCTGCTTGACAATGACTACTTATTGATGCTAATTAATTTTAATTTATATTTTCTATATTTATGTATTATTAATGAGGAGTAATTATTATTAACTACCAAGATTGGAGAAGAGGGGAGAAACTGGAAACTAACCAGCTGTTGGTACCTCCTGACACTACCATCTGGGCTCCCAGCGAACTGAGGTTTTTACCCTCACAAAAACTGTGACATTCAGCTCCTTGCTTCATTTTTGCTTTCTCTGTCCCACTGAGAAATTGTGCCAGACTACTTGGTTACACGTGGTCTTACAGACAGCTTGCAGCCATCATTTCTGCAGTGCCATGCAAAAGAAGCATTGAAACCCAGGTAGCTGAATTCAAACACGTAGGCCCCACTGCTGCTCACCAATCAAATCCCCTGGCCATTAGAAAGCAACAAATTACTGAATTTCAAACCTGCAGGTGCGGTTCAACTGCTAAACTAACCATACTACACCACTATATTAACTATCACTACCATATCACCTTGATTTTTCATCACTGAACTAGATTTGCAAGCAAATATAGTCCTGAATTACTTATGCACACATGCAGTCCCAGTTCAATGCATTAATTCCAGTATTTGTAGAGATGTGGGGTTTTGTTGCTTACATACAGATTTAGTTTCCTAAAATTCAGGGGCTCACACTTGGGAAACTGCCTCTTTGAGGAGGTTTTCCCATAAAATAAATGGACAAATAAATAAATAAATACTGCATTTTAAGAAGTTGCATGTATGTGGATCTTCTTTTCATTCTGACCTCTGAAGCATCCCTTTGAAGCATTGTTCGTCCTTGGCTAAACGATGCAAGGGGGTTCAAGTTGAGTAGACTTAGGATGCTGCCATTTATGCTTGGTTGAAAAAACCTGTATAAACCCTCATTTCCTTTCTCTGGTACTCACTGTTGTGGTTAACATGCAATCAATCCAATTTCCTCTTCTTTGCTATGATCTGGAAAGTTATTCAGAGGGTATTGTCAAAGAGCTCCTTGCTCCTGAGGCAGAAGGCAGGAAGAGGATGCCCTCGGCCCAGCAGATAATGGGGTGACCACTTGCCTTGTAATGTTATAGCCAGCACAATTTAACCAGCTGGCCAAAACACCAAATCTGTTGATTGCGGTGATTCTCCTGAGCTTTTGAGAATTGCTGCCAAGAACTTCTAATCGGTTCAGTTTCCAAAGCTGAGTTGCCAGCCCTTGATTACTGTTGTCTGAGAGACAGCATCAACCTTTCCTTCCTCCCCACACGTCTGACCTTACAATGAAATTAAAGGTACTCTCTACTCAATGTGATTGTACATAAACACTGCAGACAGTTGTTTTAATTATATTATGCTTTGCTACTCTTACTGAGAAATGAGTGTTTCAGAGAGCACATTTGCTTTAAATTATGTCCTTTTCATCTGATGACCTCTTGTACGAGAATTCCATGTTCTGCATTACAACCAGGACAGGTAAATTCACTGAGGACACGAAGAGAAAGATGGTAGGAAAACACCTTTTTTGTCTTTTGTTTAATCACATAGAGTCTTATTCCCCATATATTCTATCCATGTCTTATATTTCTATGGTCAGAACCACCATAACATTTAATTACATATTTTTCATTAAGCTGTTTTAGTTTAGCTCTGTGTTTAGCTTATTTGATCTTGTCTCTTGTCATCTCATGTTCTGACTACTTTTGTCTTTCCAACATTTTCCCCCTCTTTTAGTCTTCCTTCTCTCTCTTGCTGTGACTTTAGCCTATGCACATAAAGTCTCTTCCTTTCAGGATGGAGGAGATATCTGAACATTCCATTCATCACTCTCAGCATAAACAATTTCTTCCTTCTCTCTAGTCTAAATCTCCTCTCTTTTAGTTTTAAACCATCAACCCTTGTCCTGTCACAACAGGCCCTGCTAAAAAGTCTGTCTCCATCTTCTTGTCAGGCTCCTTTAAGTACTGAAAGTCCACAAGAAGGTCTCCCTGAAGCCTTCTCGTCTCCAGGATGAACAACCCCAACTCTCTCAGTCTTTCCTCACAGCAGAGGGGTTCCAGACCTCAGATCACTTTTGCAGCCTCCTCTGGACCTGCTCCAACTGGTCAATGATGTGCTCAGTCCACTGGTTTCCTAATTTGGCTCAAAATTAGCAAGAGCTGTGAGGGATGATTCCCCTACCTCATTGCAGCATATGATAAAAGAGCAGTCACTGGACTAGGAGGACAGAAATTCCCCTCTACAAGCAGATTTGAAGTACTTGAGATGTGAGAAGTTTTAAGGCTTCATTCACTAGCTTCTCCATGTGACCATTCAAAATTCAACCAGCCAACAAACAGAAAACTGTAGGAAACACGTCTTTGTAAAGTAGTTGTCAAGAACTCATACACTGTTCCCTTCCTATCTAAATGTTCCTGAAAAGAAGCAGCTTGGTTTATACAGGGTAAAAAATGAAGGAGAAAACATCACTTCGTGATTGAGATACAGCTTGATCATTTCAGTTAAGAAGGGATTTCCTTCAGTTAAATCCACAGAGCAGGCAAAATTCAGGCTGTAGAATGAAATGGCCAAATCATTCTTAATGAACAGCACTTACTGACAAAGGAGGCCATAAAGAAAATCTAATTCTGAAGGGAAAGAAAATTACTTCAGTTTACAAGCAACCTGTCAGCTACGTTAATGAAAACTTTACATGTTTAATATGTGCACCAGGTAATTCGAGACAATTTCTTTAGACTGTTCCAAGGATCAATTGTCTTAACTAGATCAATGGTTATATTTTCAGAGTACTCAGCAGAGCCATCCTGGGAGACCTGAAGGTCCTCGGAAGGTAATTTAATGCTGTTTCCCCCCTCGCTATCTCCACATATTGCAGTCTGTAGATTCACTACAGCACACTCTTGGTCACAGCCTGTAGCAAGTTTCCACTCCACATCACAATATTAATACAAATACTCCGTCCTACACAAGCAAATTTAAACCCAGTGCTGACACAGTCTAACCATTGACAACAGACTGCAAAAATTCCAGACCATTTCTTCTATGACAGTCTGTGAAATCTGGAATTAGGTAAAAGCAAATCACCCAGATTCCTATTTTAACTATTCCAGAACACAAGGACAGTTACTGTAGGCAGTGATAAAGAGGCAACTCTAAGCCAGCTGGATGTACAGAGCTACAGGAATAATTAAGTTGATTCATTTTCAGGCAGCAGGACGAGAAAGCAGCTGTCAGAGGATTTAGCAGGTATAAGCTCTGATACATTTTATCTCTTCCTTTTCTGCAGAACTTTAAACCAATCATGAAAAAAACTTCACCTTGCTGGGGTTTTGGCTTCCTGTTTCTTTTTTTTTTTTTTTTTTTTTTTTTTTTATTGTTAACTCTTTGTGGTTCTATTTCTCTGGTATGAACCAAGATATACTTCAATCTGCAGAGGCTTGAAACAAGGTAGTAGTTTTGATCAAGCTGAGCTGTTTTGATACCAGGATTCCATGTGTTATTGGTATCAATATCATTATTCAGCTCAGCAGTGACAATCATTTTGCAGGAATACCAAGCATGAACAAAGGAGCACACCTAGGAGATGTGATGATGGAGCTGAGAGGTAGGGGATGGGACGGCAGTTCCACACAAGGTGTTTGAAAGTTCTATAGCAGGGGGCTGAAAACTTAATGCTGTAGTAACAGCTGTCTTCAATGTGAAATCTTGTTCAGAGCCTTGAAACCCAAATAAATTGCCTGCCCTCTGGTGAGGAAAAGAGGGGAAAAAAACCTGAAAGACCCTGACCTTGCACTGGATCCTGAAATCCAGAAGGTTGAGTGGTGAAGAAAGAAAAGGCTGAAGATGAAGCAAGGTCCAATTGTTTTACATTTCAGAGAAGTTCTTGATATTTTCAGCTTTGTATATTCTCTTGACTAATGAATTCCACGTGTGGGAAACCAGACTGGAATCACATGGTTTCTTGGAACTCTTGGGCTAAGACTGTTGTTAATCCAAGATGAGAGACGGTGTAGAGGATTCATTATATTGTTGGAAGAAGGGAGGAACAACAGCCCTAAGGCCGTGAGTGCAAGACTGGTGAGCACCATGGAAGAAGGTGTGAAAGGGAGGCTGAAAAAAAGCACAGAAGGGGTCTGAGGAGTGACCACATCTGAAGGAGGTGATATAAAAAAGTTCAGTTCTCTGCAAAAGATTCTTGACTCACCCTTCGATTGGAATGAGAGCATTTTGTAAATTGTGTTCAGGGGGAAATGCACTACTAATTGCTGCACTCTGTTAAATTACATCCCTGGTCTACTCTACCTCTGCAGGAAGAGCTTGTGGCCACAGCTTCCCTGGGCACTTTCCAAAGCAGCTCCCAGAATTCTGTTAGCTACACTGATTATTTTTCCCTTGGATACATAGATCATGATGGAGAACTGCTGATAACAAGGAGGCCTCTAGTTCTTTTTTAACATTACGAGTTATTTGCTAAATTAAAACTAGGAACAGTTGCAAAGGCTTTGGCTGGGATTAAAAAGCAGCTTGAAACTGATTGCAAAAAAAGACAAAAGGCTACAAAAAAATTCCACTGACAGGTAATACGTCTAAAAGGATGGGCAAGAAGATGATTTTGACAATGAATGTTAACAGACTGGAGTCAACAAAGGAAAAAAGAAAGCTGCTAATAGGAAGTTTGTTATAAATATGGAAAAATAACCAGAACAGGAACAGAGGTTCCAGTGGAGTATCAGCATGTGGAGGAAGGCATCTGGTTGATGGCTTGCAACTAAATTAATGAAGGGGTGGAAAAGCTTGAAGGAAAAAAAAGGAGGTTCTGAAACAATGCTAATCTAAACATGCATGTCAAATGCCACTTGTTTGGCTTGTACTGAGCTGAAATAGGAATGATGGACAGCAAACCTCCCCTGAATATTTAGTATTTGCGGAATACTCTTTGCGTCAGAAATAAGGAATAAATTTCTTTCAATTTGTGCCTTGAGGTAAGCAAAGCAAGAAATAAGCACTATGTGACAAAGCATTTCTGCCCCAGTAAAATGATGTGCAACGTTAATATGACAGGTTTTGTAAACTTCCTTGTTAGTTAATTGAAGTCTTAGGTCAGCCAATATTACATTATCTCCTCCAATGTCTGACAACCTCCTTTGGCAAAATAAAACATGCAGAAAATCATTTGTGGGTGGCATTTAATCCAGGGCTTTTCACAGACAAAATATACTGATCTTCTCAAACAAAGTATCAAGTGAGGGGAGGGGGAAAAAATAAGGAGATATTTGTATCCTTAGTCATATACCAGTGTACTAATTAACAGGTCAAATAACACACTTGTGAATTCTAAAGGAAAATAATAAGATATTTATCCATGATTAGGAACATACATTTGTGCTCTGCTTCTCTTAAAATACACAATTACATTAAATGGCATGCACTAAATGAAAATTGACTGTAATACATTGGCAAACAGCTGGTTCTACAGAAGGAAAGCAAGGACAAGATTCTCAGAGGTATTTTTTTCCAGAGGAAAGTGTAAAAATCAAAGAACTAAAGTATTAATGAGGAAGAAAAGAAGACTCCAAAGATGCAGAAAAATAGGAAAAAAAGGGGAATAATTTTTTAAGAGAGGGGGAATGGAAGGGCTGGAAACTCGGTATATCTGATAATTGTATAAAAACATAAGAACAACACTTTGCATTACAACAGGTGAACCACAAACACACCAGCTTGCACAAAGCACCCAGCAATATGGGGACAGCTTCTCTACTTCTCCCCTTCATGCCTCTCCTCTTTGCTAACCTTCTTCTCTCAGACCAAACAGACCTTGAAAGTCCATCTACTTTGTCTATAATAAACTCCACTTGTTTTGAGTAGCAAATTCTGCCGCTCTATCACCTACTCATTTCCTTAATTCTGTCAGTCATATTAATAAAAGAGATGCACGACCTTTGAGAGCAGATGTAGGCAACGCCTTGCAGAGGTTGGTTAGCTGCTCAGGATTGTGAGCTGTCAGGAAGGTATTGATACGGCACAGAAATCGAAATACTGGAAGCTTTTACAAAATAAAATGAACTGTTTATGAATTAGCCAACTTAAACATTCTTACAGTACACCAAAACCATGCCTCTGTTTAGGAATCTTATAAATTAAACATTTCACTTTTTCCCATGTACATTTTCCACAGAGAAAGAAATCTGCCTGTGAAAAATGTTCATCTCGATTAAACCCTCTATATGCAAAAGCTCTGTAATTCTGCACAGCTTTACTAATACTTATGTGTTTCTCCAGCAAGCCCAGAAGTTGGCCCACCACTCAAACTGTAAATTCCTGATTTGGTTGTTTAAAGCACCACCTCACATTTTTAATTTACTGACATGAACAAAGGAAAGAATAATGTTGGAAGCTTCAGCTTTTGTTTTTCTGGACTTTAGTTAAATGGCATTCACCACTTCAATGATACTTTTTATTTTTTTGACATTCTATTTTATTAAATTTATTCAGTCCCATCATTTGCATGTCCTTCGAGTTAAAGTAAATGCTTGGGCTGAACATCTAGGAAACACACAAAAGGCAGTTGTGCAGATGTGCTATGCCTCTGAATGAACCTGTGTTACTGTGCATTATAATTTATAACAAATAAGCTGTGATAATTTTTAGGTAAACCCCGGTGTTCACATTCATGCCACTGAAGAAAGCAGGGAGCTGAAAAACATGCCTGCAGAGCACCAATTATTTCAGCACATCTCATACTCATAACCATTTCAAGTGATAGTTGTATTGATATCAAAGAGTCCAGTCAGTGCCACAAGAATAAAAATAGCTGCGTGAATTAACTGAATGATTCACAAAAATACACGAAGCAATGAAAAGATTAAATCCATCGTGACTCGTTAGAAGCTAGCTATAAAAATAACTTTGTAAATCCAGAGCTCACAATTACTGACCTGACAGATCACAGTAAGTGTTGTCAGGACTATTACAAAGCAAGATCTGCTTGGAACTGCCAAACACACACAAAATGTCTACATCCAAGAAAAAGAAAAAGGAAAAAAAATGTTTTCACTTCCATTTTAAAGTGTTCTGAAATTACTCTGTAATAACTTTGCAAAGTCAGATTTTGTACAGTCTAGTCTAATGAGATCTTTGCCTCAGGTAATTATAGCATTACTGTGCTGGTCATATAAATAAGAACACATATTACTAAGTTGTAGCACATAACTGAGCATATAAGGAATTCAAGTAGACTGTTCTTAGAAGAAAAAGCACCAATGACAGGTTTTGCCATACCTCATTCTAAAAACCACAGTGGAATGGTTTATGGCTTCAGAGACCTGTATTTTTGATTGCTGCAAAGGAGCAATCTTTTCTCCCCCAGGTCAAAGGGATGCTTTTTTTGGGATCTAAACCCAGTACAGGAAAATAAACTACTCCCCAGAATAGATAGCAGTGATTTATCTGACACTTCATCCTAATGTCAACAGCTGAAAAGCATTTGGTCACCTCCCTCTGATTACAAAACTGATCTGATAGCCAGAGAAATCAGTTATGGAACAAACCAATTAGGTTCCTTTGCTTCAGGAACAAGATGCACATCCACAGGGTAAGCCATCTACAGCTATATGAAATCTTAACTAAAGACATACCAGTGACCATCAGACCTGTGCAGACTGGTTCCATTGCTCCATCCACTTCCCTACCTGTATAGGAAGCACCTGAAAAATCACACTTTTTCCCCTCTAGTGAATACTGTGTCAATACCACATTCTCCGTTTTGTTTTCCCCTGCCCTGTTCCTTTTACTTATATCAAATTAGAGCCAAAGGAAATGTTTCTTCCAAAGTATTAAGACAAGCCTGCAGTCTTTTGTTTCAAGTTTACTTCCCACTATTGATTGGAAACTATCAACGACATACACAGAAACACATCTCCAGAAACACATCGATCCTGCCTAGGAGGGTAAATAATGTCTTGAAATAGTGTTATTTCCAGTAACCATCTAGTGAGTTATGGATGGAGAAAGGCTTACAATCTTCCAGTGATGAAAGACCCTTTCTCTAGTAAACTTGAATGCTATTGCTGCACTTCTTTCCACACTGTTATAAATCACTGCACTTCTTTCCATACTGCCATTAATCTACATTTCTAATCAGCCAGCAGACTCCTCCTTTCCTACAATTCTGTGACTATTTACTTTATGTTTTGGAGCAGGGAATATATTTAGAATTAAATGCAAGCTATTTGTTTTCCTTTGAAAGGTTAAGACTCAAATTCTGTGCATTCTAGGTTGCAGCAGCCAACAAACAAGCAAACAAACAAAACAAACAAACAAAAAAACCCAAACCAAACAAAACAAAAAAGTAAATAAACAAACTCATTCTGAAATTTCCCTACTGCCTTATATGTGACTGCACAAAGGATTTGCTTTGGTAAATTTGCTCAAGTCCAGAAAGAAGCCAAATGGGAGACATCAGGATGAACATGGTCAAGGGTCACAGACATAGTGTGCCCAGCACCTACCCCAGGCTAAAGATCTGAGGATGCTCTTCCCACTTTTCCATCTTCTGTTGTATTGTGTAATTAGATTGTTGCAATGAGGCAATGAAAGAAAAAGTTTCTGTAAAAATCTACTATTTTATCCTACAGGAAGTCAGGCAGAAAAGGGGAGGAAAATCCCGTAAGGGAAAGATTGGTGGGAGTGATGCAATCTGTGTTTCTGTGTATGACCTGCTCTCAGAGACAATGTGGCTGAGTCAAGGGGAAGCCCCTGGTTGGGGGCAAAGCAAAGCAGATGGGAAGGGACTGGTGTTACCTGGGCTGATCTGGGGAGGGAAAGGTGATGATGGCCTAACTTGGAAATGATTGTGTAAAAAACATCTGGAATAATATGCTGCCTGATTTTTAGGATGAAGGGTGTAAGCCTGGATGAACCTGGCACCAATACAGAGCAGACATTTTCTGTAAAATAAAATACACACAACATTTAAATTCCAGACTCTTTTGGAAACCCCCATACTCTCTCCTGCATCAAAAGTTCAAAGACTGTTGAGAACAGTCAGCCGTCTCTGGCATTTACTCCAGACTGGTGGTTTTCACTGAAAAACTGAGATTTTCTTAGCACTCTCAAGTCTGCCCAGCAGAAGGCAGATGCCTGCACTGTCACTGCTCCACAGCCAGATCTGCAACAGCTATTTTCCCACTTATTTTTATCGTTTTCCATCTAATTTCTGCTACGGACTAGGATTTTCCTAACCTTCCTCTTTTTTTTTTCCCCCTCTTTTTAATTCTTCGCGCCCTCCTCCCCCCCCGCCCCCCCCTTTTTTTTCTCTTCTTTTTTTTTTCTTTTGCTTTGTCATTCTGGTCCCCGCATTCTTTTTC